>ML103218.1:145913-239820 GCA_003697995.1 Taxidea taxus jeffersonii
CTGCCTACTTGTGATCGCTCGCGCTCTCTGTCAAATAAACAATAAATAAAATCTTTTTTTTTTTTTAAAAAAACACTGGAAACTAAACCCCAGAGTATAAATTCAGACTTCAGTTTTGGTGAATACAATGCCCTGAACCTTAGAACCTTGGACATGTTCTTTTAATCCTTCAGAATAGGGCACGCGCGCGCGCGCGCGCACACACACACACACACACACACACACACACACAGAGTATAAATGCAAGGTATGATACCACAGGGTTTGCATTCAGACAGACTTGCTTCAAGACTGGTTCCACCCACATATTACTGGTTTCTCAACCTCCCTGAACTCCAATTCACTTCCTAAATGATGGTGGTGAAGATGCCTCCTCACACTTCTGCTAGGATGGAAAGGAAATACATATGAGAAGGCTGGCCTAGGGCCTATAAGGGAAATGTCCATTCAATGATAACTGTTGATTTTCTTACTTTTATTCAAACTTGAAGGTTGATATGTTTAAGTATATCTTTCAAATAAACTTGTAAGGGCCTGACGCATTTGGAGGAAGCTCTGTCGGGATGCGGTGCTGTGGAGAACTCAGAACATGGTACCTTCATGTAGGTAACTCACACTTGTATATGTAGTGCTATAGAATTTTCTCACAAAATTAGTCTGCCTGGTGAATTAATTACATCTTGAATTCTGAGCACACTTTTTTGAGTTACTGAGAATAAAATTTCTTGTGGTGGGAATGGGAGTTCCATACCAAAGAATGTAAATTCTACTAGGATAAAAGATGTGTGTTTTGATGGGTCTACATGGATTCTACAGTACATCAGTCCTTTGGGGTAGAACATAAAGTCTCCTGCAAGAAAAAGTAAAGTGGTTATCAATAAGGGAGCTAAAATGGAAAGCACTGACTCCATTTCTGTACATACTGCAAACAAAATTATTAATCATTTTTCAGAAACCTTTTCACCTTTTGTGAAAGGATGGAAATTTTCAAATATATGCAAAAGTAAGAGGCTAGCAGCATGTTGAACTTCCTGGACCAGCTCCAACAAATACCAACATGTTCTCAATTCTAGTTTCATTTGTATTTCATCCATTTTCCTTCATTTCACCTCCCAACCCTAGCTCTGCATATCCCTGAAGTGTGATTTCGTGTATAAATACTTCAGATACAGCCTTTAAAAACAAATATTTTGATACACGCAAATTTTCTTTTTTTAATGTCTCGCCCCCTCACGATTCCAAAAATATGTTTGTTTCCTGCCCAAAGCGAAAGGAATCTGTGAACCACAAGAAGAGTCGTGCTGGAGTGAAGATTACTTGGAATTAGGTTACGCTGTTCACATTGGATATCTTTATATTTACCTTTCTTGATCCATAGTTTTCCAAAGAGGTCATCAGAGAGACCCTTTTCTTGGCATGTCTAAATGATTTATTTTTGGTCTTTCTTCCTAAGATATTTCTTTTTCCAGACAATGTCTAAATAAAAAGGCCCAAGGGCTAAAACTTTTATAATTTTGTGTAAAATTTTCAGAACTTGTATGTCCTCTACACTTTTCCCTCCAATCCTGGTCCCACTTAGGCTTTCCTCTCCCAGACTCATAAGAGTGATGTTGGTTGTAGGGGAGCAGTAGAGGAAAAATTTTAGATGAGCTCTGGAAGGCAGGTGGCCAGAGATTAAAGAAATGTGAAATCCTGGGTCAACAGGCCAGAAATTAAAGCGTAAAATGAAACCCCTCCTGGAGAGAAAATGATAATTCCTACTTTAAGCCTCACCCCACTTGGAGATCCCTCACCCTAGGGAGCTTTTTAAAGGTCATTTTTTTCTCAAGGTTGTGTATTGCAGAGTCAGAAAAGAAAGATGGAAGGATTGAAACTTTCTTGAGAGTGATGGAGAATGAAAGGGGACGAGGGAAAGTTCATATGAATAGATCTTTCAAGTTCGGTGTCTAAAAGTCAAAATGGTTTTAAACCCAGCATGAGAAGATTTACAAGAAACACGCTCAAGTATAATGATTACGTTTCCCTGATCTTTTCCACTATTTGGCATCATACCTGTGGTGCTTATGAAAGGCAAATTGAATAGATACTACAATTCATATATTCCAGAAACAAGCAGGAAAGTATTGAGAAGATATATACAAACAATAGAAATATACTCGGTAGATGCAAAAATAGATAATTTGCCATCTAATTTGAAGCATGTATTAGAAATATACTTAATAGGATGGGAAAGCAGTATTGATAACAATTTAAAATTATTTTTCCTCCAAGATAAATAATCCTTGAGATAAATAGTGGAGAAATTCAGATGGCATTTTAGAATTTTGAATTTTAACTTCTCTCATACTACATCTTAGCTTAGGTATTTATAACTATATTAGAACTAAAAGAGCAATATGCTGCATAAGTCCTCGAAAATCTAAACCCTTGTAAATAGAATATGAGCTATTTAGCACACTGATGCATTAAAATTATTACTGTGTATCACTCAAAATCAAAACTGTATTGCTAGAATAAAATTGCTGAAAAACAGTGCTCTGTTCCACTTCCCTGTTCAGAGCCGGTGAAAGTTATTTCATCTTGCTTGCTTTGACTCCAGAAGAGTTCTCTGTGACCCACACCTCATGTCCATTAACTTATGTCCTGCTCCTATAACAATCTAATCGTTCAGCAGAGCTGCAGGGGATGGCTGCTTTTGGATGCGGGCTAAGTCCCAACAAGACTTCCATGGTGTATATTCTAGCGGGGGTGTGGATAGCCTAGTGGGGGTTGGAGATCTGCATCATTCTTTAATTGAAATGCAGTGCAGATGAGGTTGGGCATGAAAATCAAAGGCTGTCAGGAAGAAGCGACATAGAAACTCATAGGAAACTTGATAATCTGCATTTCGAAGACTTTCAGGGAAAAAAATGGGAATATGTTACTGTTCTACTTTAAAATTTTTATTTTCTGAAAACCCTTTCTCACACAGAAGAGATCTTGGCACAAAAATCACTGCTAAGACAAGGCCACACAAGTGGCAAGAATGAGACAACAGTCTTCGGGGAAGACCCCTGATGCAGTGTGTTTCCTTTAGGTGTGTGCTGGGGCATGAACATCCCAGCTGTGTTGACTCCGGGACCCCTGAGCAATTAGCACATCAGCTCAGCCTTGGCACAGCCCAGGAATATTTGAAATGGTAAAGTCAAGCAAGATGGTTTCAGCTTGTGGCCTGAAGAGCTGGAGGTTAATTCTGATAGCCAGAGAGTGTGATTCCCTGACTCTTCCTTCTCCCTTGGCTATAGACTTTCCTCAACCTTAGTCCCAGGTCTTGCGTATTGCTGAGGTGAAAATTTCCCCGTCGTTGCATTTTTCTTCAGCAATGGAACACCTCCCTGCTTTTGCACATTTCACACAAAAGCTATACTAGGTGTCCCTTCCTTTCTTCTCCACGGAGCATATATAAGGATTTCATGACTGGGTGAATGACTCAAACCCCTTTGCTCCAAGAGGATTCCTGGAGCAAGAAAGAACTGTTGTGAAAGATTCTAGTTTTTGGTGTGTTGCCACTATTTCAATGGGGGGCTGAATTGTGCATGTGAGACTTCATTTGCTAATCCTTGGTAATTAAAAAGACTGGGGCACCTGTGTGGCTCAGTCGGTGAAGTGTCTTCCTTTGACTCACGTCATAATCCTGGGGTCCTGGGATGGAGCCCTGAGGCAGCCTCCCTTCTCAGTGGGAAGTCTGCGGCTCTCTCTCTCTCCCCCTCTGTCGCCCCCCCTCTCAGCTCATGCTCTCTTTGTCTCATATAAAATCTTAAAATAAAATATAATATAAAAAGGACTTTACTACAGGAAGTACCTATTCTTATCTAGGACTTCAGGATTACTTCCCCTTTGGGAGTACTTCGCTGAAAGCGGTGGATCTACTTCTTATACTAAATATTCATCTCAGTATGGCCAAATCAACCCCCGTCCCCCTTTTAGGGATTGATAGTTAAAGGAATTCTTTCCACCCCGAAAATATCTGCTTTAAAAAGCAAGATGATCTCTCTTAGGTCTGCAAACTGCACTGTAATTTATGCATGAATTCAGAAAAGTTTTAGAAATTTCGAGAGTTTAATTTGGAGTTCATCAGGCATCTGTCTATGGCCCCTTGAAGACTGTCAATGAGATCTGTGTTGCCAAAAGGCTTCCCTGATCTTCCTCTCCCCACTTCCCCAAGATTTTACTTTCCATGAGTGAGTTACTATGGAGCAACATTTCTTAAGAACCTAGTTGTGCAGAGGACCTGGCTGAAGCTGCAGGAACGATGACCATCTTCACCTGCACAAGCCCACCCAATAGGGCACCTGAAATCCAGAGGGGAATGCAGAAGGTCTCCTGTGAGGAATGTCACCATCCTCCCTAGGACACCGTGCAAACTCGAATCAGACCAACATCTTTTCTTTTATATGTGAACATTTATCCATGCGAATTACTTTTTTTGGGTTCCACTTTCACTCCTACCCACACATCCAATATTCCATATGCCTTCTTTTAAGAAACAAATGGTTTTCTGGTCCGGGTGTGCACTTTTCTCTTCCTAGTTGCCTTTGGGTGACATTCTAGCCCGCCGCCACCACCACCTGCTCCTCAGCCCAAGATCTATTTTAGATAGACTCTGTCCCAGCGTTTGAGCCTACTGTAGAGAGCGGCATCAGTAATTGGTAGCGCAAGTGAATGGAGTCATAAATTAGCTGATGAGTACTATTTCCTGGGGAAGAGCAGGCTTTCACTAGCAAAGACAAGGCAGAGACAACCAAGTGGCAAGAGGGCACAGCGAGCAGCACCCTAGAGGATGCCCCAGTCATGGAGCAGGGAACCATTTTCCCCCCAACGGATCTCCTTTCCCTGCTGAGGAGTGCTGGCTGCCGGGACAATCCTCCAAGTCTCAAACCGAGATGAGGTTTCTGAGACCTGCTACAGATTAGCAACGTGATTCACGCTTCCTGGTCCCTTTACCTCCCAGTCCATTTTACATTAAGGTTAAAACTTTTGAACTTGGGGACGCCTGGGTGGCTCAGTTGTTTAAGCGGCTGCCTTCAGCTCAGGTCATGATACCAGCATCCTGGGATCGAGTCCCACATCGGGCTCCTTGCTTGGCAGGGAGCCTGCTTCTCCCTCTGCCTCTGCCTGCCACTCTGTCTGCCTGTGCTCGTTCGCTCTCTCTCTGACAGATAAATGAATAAAATTAAAAAAAAAAAAAAACTTTTGAACTTGAACCTTACCCTCCTATTAGCTTGAGACCATTCCCTTCCAAACTGACCATACACGTGCATGGTTCTCAGTTTGAAAGTCATGCAGAAGAGTGATCCATTTCATGTGTTGGGGAGCAAGAATGTCCTGTCTCCTTCCTGACTGGATTGAGAAATTGACATGAGACAGATTAACAGGAGAAAAACAATAGCGTACATACAGGGAATCCACACAGAGTTGGAAATATCTGAAGACAGGCAAAGTGCAGTCTAGATGTCATCCTGAAGTAGGGAAAAGCGGGGGAGGCGTCTGGGACTTCAGAGGAGAGGAAAGCAATTCAGGGGAAGCTGAAAAAGAGCAAATGTTTGGTAAACACATATTTTCTGGGCCACTCAGAAACAATGGGACCCGGAGGAGTTGATGGAACAGGCCTTGCCAGGTTCCTCCTGATTTACCACACCTAGTTTGTATCATAACGTAGGTATCTATGGTGATAGCTCTCTTCCTGGAGCAGGTCCTCCATCGAAATTCTTTTTAGGTATTTGAGGGGGACATAAGGAGCTTTTCCTAAATGTGATGGGTTTTGATTGCCTTTTTATAAAATAGATTTACTTATTTATGTATTGGAGAAGAGAATACGTGCATTGAAGCATGAGTGGGGTGGAGGAGGGGCAGAAGGAAAGGGAGGGAGAGAATCTCAGGCTGACTCCCAGGTGAGCGCGGAGTCCCACTCCGGGCTCCATCTCATGACCCTGAGATCACGACCTGAGCCAAAATCAAGAGGCAGACACTTAGCCAGCTGAGCTCTGCCCCCCCAGGCACCCTGTTGATTGCTTTCTAACTCAAAATAATCTTCATGCCACAATGGCCCAATTTCAGGATGACCTGCCCTTGTCCCCCAGCACATGTAAACAAGACCTTATTGTGGCCCTGCAACACAAAATAAAAGCCAATGAGTCTTCTTTCCTCTCTTTACCTGTGTTAAAAAATAAAGCTAGTATTTTTATGGCACTTATGCCCAAAGTGTTTATATGTGCTTCACATTCATCACACAGCCTGATCCACATTCTCCAGTTTTGAAAGTACAAATTTTCCCAGTTGCCCAGGAGCTGCTGGTTTCACAGAGCAATCTGCAACAAATGTTGTATAAACCTAATTATGTTCATTTCTATGGGGCCATTTTTTCCCCTGACATCCATGCCAGGTGAGTGGAATGCGGTATATAAATCATCAGTTTAGAAATCATCTCCCCTAACCTCCCTGCACTTCCTAAACCCAAGTTGGGGACCTACTTCTCATGTACTGGCAGAGACAATGTCTGGCTCCTTCCCAGATCGACAGGCGCACCAGCGCCCAGCAGCGAGGCCTCTGGGGAACAGGAGAGAGGACAGAGCCACCAGACGGCCTGAGTTCATTTGCACTTTCCACTTGGCTATGATTATCCGCCGGAGAATATTCTCCTGAGATGGATGAGATCGGGTCTATTTCAAATGACTTCCAAAGGACAATGCTGTCATCGCCTACTTGAGGAAATTGCCGGCTGTACAGAGAGGAAGGGAAGTGACTTTCTGCAGCGTGATAGTGAAGCATGACTATAAAATGAAAAGCAATTTAAATGTATTACTGGACAAAAACCATTAGCCCAATGAACATAAATAACCTTATGGAAGAAGGGCACCTGTTTCCAGATAACTTCTCTTTAGTTTCAGGGAAATTTCTCTGACTGGAAGGCTGTTGAGTGTCACTAAGGGGGCTTACAAGTGAAACATGTTATCAAGAAGTCAGATTTTTCCACTTGTGTAAACAACTCCATTGAAATTACTGTGACTTTTTTTTTTTTTTTCCAGGCAGGGAAGCCACTAACAACTGATACAACTAGAACCAGGCAATTTTGCTTTCTGAAAGAAGGGTTGTCAACTCCTGATTATTCCTCTCAGATTATCCTCACAGATACTGCCAAATTCCTCTTGACATCACCCACACCATCACCCACGCCATTAAATTCTCTGTATTGTTAATGCTGTCTCTATTTAAACCGATTCAGCAAGAACTGGAAGAAAGGGGACTTTAAATAGCTAGGCTCAACGAAAGATGAGAAGCTCAGAGGCCCTCGTATGGCCTTAGGCTGGACCTGGACCTCCAGGTGGGTAGAAGTTAGCAGGTGCGTCCCTGTCCTGGGATGACGTCATCGGGATGATCACGACGCAGAGTTCTCATCAAGATTCCTTTATGACACCAGCAGTTCACTGAAAGAATGTATACGGCTGCCTACTGTGCCCTTGAGCCCCCAAGTGGTACCCTCCTCCCAGGAAGCTGAGACTGTAGAGCAAGATGGCGGTCAGCGGCCCTAGCAAATGTGTACACCCCTGAGCCAACATGCAGCCTGGCAGTTCTCTTCACGCTTTTGTCCTAGTATCGTTTGTTGCTGTTTGCTTGTTTGCCAAAAGAGGAGAGGGAGTCTCGAGGACAATCACCTTGGACTCAAAAAAAAAAAAAAAAAAGGTGGAATCTCCTGTTTCAAAGTAGCCACTCCCCAAGGGGACCTGGACCACAGGTACCCCAGGTTGAAGGCTGAGAACTCGTTGAGGGGGACCACCCACGTGAAGGACGTGGGGCGAGGACTGCCAGATGCAGGATCTCTAAAGATCAGGTCCCCTCTAAAAGAAATCTTCAGCCCAGCACAAACAGAAAACAGCCATTCCCATCACAGCCAAGTTGGGAGGAGGGGGTTTCATTCTGTACAGCTCTGTAACACCTAGCTGGCTCAGTGCCAATACACAACAAACAACCAGAAATCCTCACTGATGGGGCAGACCTTTTCCCCTATGCCCCCGAACCTCTATATGACCAGAATCAAACTACCTCACCTCTTCATTTCCGTATCTCTGATGTGGGCATTACAGCATCTACCTCCCAGTGGGCATTTTGTGGATACAATGAGATACTACATTTGAACAAATTTCATAAACTTTAAAGTGCAATTTACAAATGTAATGGTTAAAAAATTAGAATGCTTTACAAGACTAAGCCAAGCCATTAACTGGGAGAAAATATTTGCAAATACATATTTGATAAAGGATACATATTCAAACTACACATAAAACTCTTAAAACTTAAGAAGAAAGGGGTGCCTGGGTGGCTCAGTGGGTTAAAGCTTCTGCCCTTGGCTCAGGTCATGATCCCAGAGTCCTAGGATCGAGCCCTGCATCGGGCTCTACTCAGCGGGAAGACTGCTTCCACCTTGCTCTCTCTCTGCCTACTTGAGATCTCTGTCTGTCAAATAAATAAATAAATCTTAAAAAAAAAAAAACTTAAGAAGAAAATAATCTAATTAAGAAGGCAAAAGACCTGAACAGACACCTCACTAAAGAAGATATACAGATGGCAAATAAGCATATGGTAATATGATTGCCATCCTACATCTTTAGGGACTTGCAAATTAACACGAAGTACCGCTATCTGCCTACTAGAGTGGCCCAAATCCCAAATCCCAACAATACCAAATGCTGGCAGGGATGTGGGGCAACCAGAACTCTCATTCAATGCTGGCGGGAATACAAAAAGGTACCACCACTTTGGAACAGTTTGACGGTTCCTTATGAAACTAAACATAGGCTTACCATAGAATCCAACAATTGTCTCCCTCGGTAAATGCACCCAGATGAGTGGAGAACTTACGTCCATACGAAGAGCTGCATGTGAATGTTCATAGAATTAAATAAGTAAACGCCTAGAACTGGAAGTGTCCAAGATGCCTCTCAACAGGCCGAGGGATAAACAAACTGTGGCATAACCATGCGATGAAATGTGTTATTCCATGCTTAAAAAAAAGAGAATTTTCAAGACTGAAAAAGATGTGGAGGAAGCTTAAATGCATATTGCTCAGGGAAAGAAGCCTGTTGGAAGAGGCTATATACTGTAGGATTCCAACTAATGACATTCTGGAAAAGGCAAACCTGTGGAGACTGAAAGGATGAGTGGTTGGGGAGGAGTGAGGAGATGAAACAGGGGGCATTTTTAGGTGGTGAAACCATTCTGTGTGATGCTGTCATGGGTGATATGTGACATCACACATTTGTCAAAACCTGTTGAACGTATACCACAAAAAGCGAGCTTTGACACAAAGGATGAACTTCAGTGAATGAGGCTATGTCAGTATTGGCCCACCGCTGTAACAGGTGCCCCACTCTGCCACCAAAAGTGAATGACAGAGGGACCTGAGGGGGGAGGGAGAGTGAGCGATGGGATATGTGGGTATTCTCTGCGCCTTCTGCTCAGTTTTATTGTCTTAAGGTTCTGTATATTTATTTGAGAGAGAGAGAGAGCACAAGCAGGGGGACAGGCAGAAGGGGAGGGAGAAGCAGACTCCCTGCTGAGCAGGGAACCTGAATGGAATGGGACTCTATCCCAGGACCCAGAGATCATGACCTGAGCGGAAGGTAGATGCTTTATTTTTTTTAATTTTTTATCTTTTAAAAAAATTTTTTTTCAAAGATTTCATTTGTCAGGGAGGGAAAGAGAGAGAGAGCCAGAACTAGTGGGGGGAGGGGCAGGCAGAGGGAGAACCAGGCTCCCCACGGAGGAAGGAATCAATGTGGGACTGGATCCTAGGACACCGGGATCATGACCCCAGCCGAAGGTAGATGCCCAACCAACTGAGCGACCCAGGCAGACATTTTAACCAATTGAGCCACTCAGGCACCCCTGCTCAGTTTTTCCACAAACCTTAAACTAGTATAAACAATAAAGTCTATTTATTAAACAAAAAATCGGCAAGTTTCCTCCATGTGTCTATTTCACAAATATCTCCAAAGAGGAGCAGTTTAGTGGCTGAAAATCCATGTTAAATTTCCTCATTGACATTCTTCTGTTTAATGAAGTAGGTAAACTATATGGGGGAAATAAGGTGGTTTTTTTCCCCTACAATTTTCTTCCTTTGGGACTCAATAGAGTGAGGGTTTCTTTTTTTCCCTATCTTGGAGGGAAAAAATAAATCATTTTTTTAAAAGATTTTATTTATTTATTTGACAGAGAGAGATCACAAGTAGGCAGAGAGGCAGGCAGAGAGAGGAAGGGAAGCAGGCTCCCTGCTGAGGAGAGAGCCCGATGCGGGGCTCGATCCCAAGATCCTGGGATCATGACCTGAGCTGAAGGCAGAGGCTTTAACCCACTGAGCCACCCAGGCGCCCCCCAAAATAAATCATTAATAAACTTTCCTGAATTGGCCCATCTACAAGAAAAAAAAAACCTGGGAAATTCTGCATCTAAATGAAAATAGAAAGTTCTCCTCTATGGAAGGACAACTCCCCCATTTTACACAGGTGTCCCAGCGTGCCTCCATATATAAAAGAATAATTTTACAAGTATAATCATCAGAAAGTCCTGATGTCTCTCCGAGGGAGGGTAGTTATCTTGCCCTGTTTGACTAACCCACTCTCATATTTTTGATGTGGAGAAATGACTCACCAGCTTTGCCACTATTGTGACACCCGTTTCATATCAGGTTTGGAAGTAATATAACATTTATTAGGGCCTGGAAAAAAAAAATCTGAGAAGCATGAATCTATTTTGAGAGGTGATAGACCTTTACTCTTCTCATGAATTTATTTACCCATCCACTCAGCAAGTATTTACTAAGGCTCCTGAAACGGGGGGGGGGGGGGGGGTTTGAGCTGCGTGTGGTCGAGATGGGAGGAAAGGCCTCGTTTCTGCCTCAACAAAAATCACAATCTGTTGGGAGGTTCCTGAGTCAAAAAACCTGAGAATTAGAATATAAAATAATCCTTTTAATGCCTGAGGCGCGCCCTGGAGGGAGCCAGGAAAGCTTCCTGGAGGAGAGGACTGAGGAAGCCTGTAATCCGAGGAGAGCCTTCAGACCTCTGTGTCTGATAGATGCAATCAGAAGCCCTATTGCAGACCCAGGAATAAACACCCTCTGTTTGGTTTCTGCAGGAAGACCATGGCATGAGGAGAGAGAAGCATTTCTAAGTGAGCAGAACCGTTAGAATATCTGTAATTTAATCCTACTTCTTTACTATATTTTGGGCTCTTTATAATGGTTCAGCTGGCAATACTAAAGCCTCCATTACTTTTATTTAACTGTGTTTACATAATAAAAGTATGATCTTCAGCAGTACTGAATTGGAAATCGTAATGACTTTTTGAGTTGTTGTAGGAAAGGTATGGACTCTTGCCTTTTACCATCCCCATCCTGTTCCACACCGGCCATCTGCCCAGACTTGGGTGGGCCTCCCGTGCATCGATGAGGGAGGGGCGGGTGCTCTTGCTGGCGAGATTCGAGCCCCATTTGCAAGGTAGACTGACCCTCACTTGAACCGCTCGTTCTATTCTGGGGCACCTGGGTGGCTCAGCCAGCTAAGCCGTTGTCTTCGGCTCAAGTCTTGATCCCAGGATCCTGGGATCGAATCCCAAGACTCTGCTCTGTGGGGAGCCTGCTTCTCTCTCTCCTTCTCCCTCTGTCTCTCCCCCTGCCTATGCTCTCTTGCTTGTGCTCTCTCTCTCAAATAAATAAATACAATCTTAAAAACAAAACAAAACAAAAAACAAACTTGGCCTATTCTTAAGGCATCAACAAATTTGGGGTGCCAAAAGTAACATTTAAAAAAAATTAGTAAAATGCTAAGTTGACACCTGCTATTGTATTCGTTAAGTCCCAGCAGGAAATGGGGCAAATTTGAGTTTAGGAAGGAGACTCTTCACCAAGGTGTAGGGAAACCATAGAAGAAGTGTCCTTGGGCTGGTAGCAGTGGGCCCTGTAACTCTTCTCCCCTGTCCCCCCAGGCCTGAAGGGTCCAGGTCCTGGAAAGTTACCTTTCCAGACAAGTGGGGAGGGCAGGTGAGAGAGCCGCTGTCAGATACGGCGGTAACGTCTTCACTCTCCCTCCTCCCTCTAGTCTCCTGCTCTGTTTTCCATGAGCCAAACCCATCTGGAGCCCAGAGCAAGAAAGCCTGGGGGGCAAGTCAGTTCCTGTAGCCTCCCAGGACACAGAGCAGGGTGAAGAGAGGGGGAGTGGACTAGGCCAGCAGACGAAAGATACCCAGCATGGGATATCATGGATTCACCGATGGCACCAAAGGAGTCTTGACGTATTTTACATCATAGTATATTATTTTGAAACACAGGCTGGGGGAAAACCCTCACTTTTTTTCCGCTCTAGGCCTCTGAAAGTCTCATTTGGGCCTCCCCATTTGGTGTGTCTGGCCTGGAGAGGAAGGGTGTTCTAACGTGGTACTTTTCAGTCAGCTCCAGCTCAGAAAATCAAAGGCTCCCGAGGAGCGACCATTTGTTTTGCTCAGCTGAGTGCACAGGGCTCTGACCTTGTGAGGAGCTGGGCTGTCAGCCTGAAGGGCAGGGCAGAGCTGGAACCAGGCAGGCCACACACACACCCTGTCTCTCTGCACTCAGCGTCTGTCTGGTGACAATGGCACACGGTGGCCTGTCAGTCATGGGGAGATGCATCCTTCAGGAGGCAAGATGTCCCACCAGAGGGGGAAAAACACAGAGTCAACATACACCCAATTTAGGAAAAAATTGGGGTCAGCACAGGGCACCCGATGGATTTTCCCGGGGGAAAATGGTCGTGGTTATTTAAAAATGTTGATACCTTTCACTAGCTCTCAGCGGATAAAAGCACTTTTCATCTGTACTCAGTACCAAAACAGAGCATTTGTATTTAAATATTTGAGTTAAACATATCTTGTGTTTGTCAAGCATTAATGCTGTTGACATTGTTCCACAGCGGAAGTCTTTAGGGAGTTGGAATCCATCTTCAATATTAGTCAACAAACCTTAGAAAACATTTGAATAGGAATCAGGGCTGTGTCAGCTACTCAGAGGGGCCCTTGCATTGCAGAAGAGAGATGAACTCCCGCGGTGGGGAGGGCAGGGAGGCTGGGGATCTTAGAGATCTACAGAGATGGCCCCCATTCTTGCTCCTGCTAATCTCACCGGGGAGGGCAAGCTGCATCCTGTGTGGGCCTCCAGTCTCCTAAGCAAGACGGGCTGCCTCTCTGGAGTGAAGCTCTCCTGGTCCCTTCCAGGCCAGCATCCACTCTGAATTCCTAGAAAACTCATCTCTAGCCTACTGATGCTGGCCTCACACTCTTGACTCCACTTCCCTCTGCTTAGCCAGGCCTCTAAATTCAGAAGCTATGTCCTAAGGTCTAGGGCGGCGAAGCTGGGGTGGGGGGGAGATAATTCTACCAGAGGGGAGTTGAGCCATTGAGCAGGTGGCCGAGGTGACTGAGGTAACTGTGTTGATACCGTTGATATCAGGAGCATCCCCATTTCACTCCCCTGACCTCTTGCCTGCCCCCCAGGGACCCTCCATGCCTGCTGTGGCCCAAGGTTGAGAAGGCCACGGAAGGGGCCGGGAAGAACTCCTCACCATCTTTTCTATTCAGACCGTGTAGCCCTCTGAGACAGTTCTGTTTTAAGAGCCTGATGTCAAGAGTGCTTAATTTAATGGGTCTCACATGGGTTAAGAAGGAAATTAGAGCACCTACTGAGAGCTCTAAGTTTTCCTTGGAGACTTGGAGCTGGCTGAGGCAGCTGGCTTGAAGGTGGAGACTAGCAAGATGGCGTCTGTTCCGTGCAAAGGGGCAGAGTGACAGCCCTGGGGATACGAAGGAAGAGGGATCCGGTGCTGTGAGGGGCAGAGCCAGTCCAGAGATGAGATGACAGTTCATGCTGCCCACCCCACCTTTTCCTGATCTCCCCAGGCTTCCTTCCTTCCTCCTCTCCTGCGCCTCCCCAACCCAAGCCTGGGCCTAGGGGTGGGGTTCATGTTCTCCAGACCATGCTATTCTCTATTCTGGGGAGAGGAGAGGGAAGAATCCCGTGTCACTGCAGTTTGGGACCTGGGGCTGGTAGGGAGTTGGCATGTCCCTTTGAGAATGTGTGTGAGGCAGCACTAGCTCCATGCCCAGGCCAAGCAGGGATGAGGCAGATGTCACAGGGGGGCTGGCCCTGGGGCTACTTGGGAGATGATATGTTTCTGTCACTCGTCAGGGCCTAGAGACATGATCTGGGCCCTCATCGTCTAACTCTACTCCCCACAGAGAGACACGCATGCTGGAGAGGCGGCCCCCTTTCTTTAAGACCCCACAAGGGACCCCCAGCATGTGAATTCCCAGCCCTGGATCCCTCAGGGACCCAACAGCCAATTCTTACCTCCCTTGAGCTCTTCCTTCTGGAAGAACATCCACTTCTACAAACACAGCTGCTGCCCCCAAGGCCATTAATAACCCAAACCCCCACATCTGGAGTTGGGACCTCATAGCTCATTGCCCTTGACCTTCAGCAGCATTCCGTTGGTTGACCCCTCTGCCTTTCCAAACTTCTCTCCTTCAACATTCGCAGCCTCCCAGCCGCCTGCTTTTCCCACCTAGCTGGTGAAGCCCATCCTGTCACCTTCATTGCTTCCACTAGGTTATTGAGGCCTTCTGGTCAGGAGTTCCTTCTTTCTTCCACCAAATCAGTGCCTGAGGCTGCTGCATAGCAATCTCCTTCCTTGATTAGAGCATCTTAATTATGCTCTAGGAATTTGCTTAAACAGATTAATCATTCTCGAAGACAAATTTAGAAGCGGTGCTTGCTGAGGGCGCTGCTCTGAATATCCCCTGGGACATTCTGATTACACCTGCCTACTGGGCCCTTGCCAGGGCTTTGGGTGCATCTGGGACTGGGACACTGACCGAAAGCTCCATGCGCCCTGCATGCTTCTCTTTGCTCCTCTGGCCAGCAACACAGGCTCTAAAATGGAGTTAAGGCCTGGTGGTGAAATGGAGACTGGAAAATGGAGTGGGGGTGGGGTGCCCTGGAGCTCTCGCTTCTAGGGTACAGTCTGCACCCTGGGAGAGGGACTAGAGACTTCTCCTCAGTGAAATTCAAGTCTTGGTCCGTGCCTTTACTGGTAGTATCCTGGACCCACAGTGGTTCGCATTAAAATCACTAGCTTTAAAAACTACTGATGTTGGGACTTTACTGAGGACCACCTTAATCAGAATCTCCATGATCCACCACCTTTATTTTGAGAAATCACCTGGCAGAGCATGCCCTGTGCTTCCCAGGTACAGCGAGGGAGAGAACCATAGCAGAATCTGGTTTTGCTTCTGTGCATGTTAAGTATAGATAATCAGCCCAGAGCCTTTGGTCCTGATGACAGATTGCTAAGAATGGGAAGTCATGTGTGATCTATCTGAAGTGGATTTTCACAAACCCTTGAAGCCGGGGCAGCAATGCTTCACAGTGGTTAAAAGCCAGGGCTTTGGGCCAACCTGTATGAGTCTAAGTGCTGTTTTACTATTTCCCAGCTCTGTGACCCTGGGTAAGCTACTTACCCCCCTCAGAGCCTCAGTCTTCTGATATGGATTGCACCAATTTCATACAACTGTGGAGGGAGGGAGGTAAGATGACAGAAGCAAAGAGCTGAGAGTAGTGTCTGGCATATAATAAGCTCAGTAAAAATTAGCTGTCATTTGGGGCATCTGAGTGGCTCAGTTGGTTGAGCATCTGACTCTTGGTTTTGGCTCAGGTCATGATCTCAGGGTTGTAAGATTGAGCCTGACACTCAGCACAGACTCTGCTTGAGATTCTCTCTCCCTCTCCCTCTGCCCCTCCTGCTCAGGTACTCTCTCTCTCTCTCTGAAATAAACACATAAGTCTTTTTTTTTTTGAAAAATAGCTATCATTCTTTTCCTCATTATTCTCCTTAACATTACCATTTGGTTCGAGGCTAGAACACCATGTGCATAGGAAGCCCAGCAGTAGACTTCTCCTAGTGTATTTTCAGGGCTCTCTCTCTTTCTCTCTCTCTCTCAAGAGAACCAATAGGATGTGTATGTGTAAGTATGGAGAGAAGGAGAGCTTTATTACAGGAATTGGCTAATATGATTGTGGAAGCCAAGAAGTCCCACGGACTGCCATCTGCAAGCTGGAGAACCAGAAAAGCTGATGGTATAAATCAGCCCGAGTCTGAGGGCCTGAGAACAAGGAGCACCCATTTCTGAGGGCAAGAGAAGATGGATGTGCCAGCTCAAGCAAAGACAACAAACTTGCCCTTCTTACGCCTTCTGGTTTTATTCGAGACTTCATTGTTTTGGTGCTGAGGCTTTCCTTCACTCAGTCTACTGATTCAAATGCTGAACTCTCCTGCAGACACCCTCACAGACACCCTGAAATGATGTTTTACCAGCTCCCTGGGCATCCCTTTGCTTAGTCAACTTGACGCATAAAATTAAGCATCGCACCTAGCCATGCTCATGCCCACCCATGAGCCATCTGCTCAACCGGAAATGACTCCATGACATTCTTCTGCCAGTACCGTCCCGTGTACAGAATAACCAGAAATTGAAATGTGTTCTTTTCAGTTTTCTAGTCGTATTAAGAGCCAGATTCGTCTATTGTTGGAAGATTGTCTTTTGGAAATTTTTTAACAGTTGGAAGAGAACCAAAAATAAACAAAGCCAACCTACTCAAAAGAGTGAACTATAAAAACAAATAGAAATAGAGCCTTCAAGTTAAAAAAACATGTGTTTTTCAGGTCATCACAGTCCTGGGTGAACCAAGCTTTATCTTTAAATCTTATCACATAAGTAACTGCTAATAACATAGTTTTGCAGGGAGAGTGTGGCAAGCACCGGGCAGGAGAACTGGGAAGGGCTGGAGAAGGCGCCAAGCACTGTGTGGGAGCCGAGTGAGATAAATGAGTAGAATCTTGCCTCCATAAACTGTGCCAAGCAGTACGCCTGGAGGCCAGGAGACTCGTTTTATTATGTAGAAAGAGTAGCGAGGAAGGAGTTTATAGACAGATCTAGAGAGGGAAAAAATCCGAGGCAGAGAAGTTGATCAGGCACATGTTTAATCAAGGGAGTAGAAAAATGCAAAATATTTAGGCATTTGTTAGTATTGTGCTTGAAGCATTCGTCTCTTCAGGAAAAAGAAATACAAGTGATCCAAGTTTATAACTAAGACGTATCTTTGGCACCATCAACTGTATGGAATGTAAGACCATACTTTTTTTTTTTTAAAGATTTACATTGCTGCACTGAGATAATTTCTTCTTTTTTCTAATGTCACTTCTATAAACAAATGTTAAAATATATTTGACTTTTCATTTCACATCAAGAAATATTTTTTATGCATCTCAGTGTGTGTGATACTATGGGCCGTATTAGACTAAATTAAAGATATGATCTCCGTCTTTAAAAAAAAAATCATGGCCTAATAGGAGAGGCAAGGGAAGGCAGGTGAACAGCTCACCATATGCGAAGACAACAAAAGCGCCCTTTATATTGGAGTTCCAAAAGATGGCAACTGACTCGAGGGTGGCGTCATGGAGAGGTTGGAAAAGGAGCAGAACTTGGTGTAAAATGATCGGGGTCGAGCCTTGGTCCCACCAGTGACTGGCATTGTGAGCTCTGGGCATATTTCCGGTGGTTGGCCTCAACTTCCTCTTCTGTTTATCAGAGCTGAAGTGTCTGGGCTGTTGTCCCCTGTTGTTCCAATCTTGTACATATGCAGCTCATTCCTTAGGTCCCGGTAGAAACCTTCTCATTTATCTTAGTAGAATTTCACCTTGGCAGCAATTTTCAAAAGATGTGAAGGGTTAGTATATTTGTGGAGGGATTAGACATGGTCTACGTGACCCTGGCTGGAAGCAAGACAGATGCAGGCAATGGAAAGGTTTAGAAAGGGCCAGCCTGAGAAAGACACTTTCTCACCTTCACAACAAAAATAGGAAGCACTCTCGGCGTCGGGAGGGCTGGGTTTCATGTCCCTAGTGGTGTTTAGAGAGGGACATAGCAGAAATGATTCAAGCATCAGAGGATCTCTTTTCCAGACACGAAGTAGAATTAAAAATGGCACTAAATGAAGTCTCATCAACATGCAAGGAGAGTACAAGGCAGGAGGCGGCCTTCTGGTTGAAGACTAATGAGAAGGTTTCAATTTAGGAGGTTTTTATTGCAATGAGCTGACTTTGAATCTAATACCTTTTTTTCTTACTCTTTTCTGAGATAAATCTATTTTAAATAATTCTTAAAATATATTGTACTGGGTGCAGATAGGAGGCTTCCTCTCTTTCTGAAGGAAGTGATTTCAGTGAAGTTATTTAACCCTAACGTGCCTGCCGATGGTTTATTCAACCGTCCGTGCTCTTGGGAATATATATGTTTAACTGAACCAGAAGGAAAATTAAATATGTCTTTTCTTTTTTGAGACATCTAATTACCAAGAATTTAATTTAGCAGGGGGAATTAATTGTAGGCCACATAAGCTATCAAACTGACTCAAGTCAGTATTTTTCCACATGCCTATTATCAGCCTCTTAAAGAGCCATTCCTGAGGAGAGTTTTGAAATGATTATTGAAAGTGATGTATTGTGTTCCATGTGAATGCCTGATGAAGTGGAAGCATTTATTGCTTTGTCTTAATTATGTATTTACCCAAATGTCCTTTGAGACAATCACTTAAAATACTTATTTCAATGAAATTTATTAGGTAAAAGCTCATATAAAATATTATGCGCCTGAAATCCCAAATTCAGCCATCTGGTCTAAAATACTGTGTCCAGGCAAGGCTTTACTCTATCTGACCTTGCAGTCGGGTCCTGAATCCCTGCTCGGTCCTTCTGTCACTGTCACCACCATCCTGACCAGCAGGGCTGTGTGCCAGGGCCATGGCTGATGTCCCCTCCAGGGAAACAGCCATGTTGACTCCGGTGGCTAAGCATGACCTCAGTAAGCTACAATGACTGGATTTCTCCACAGAGAAATGGAGTGGAGGGGACAGCTCCCCTAAACATAGAAGTCTTATGGGTTTTTCTGTACAAGCAACTTCTTCCCCCCCTCCCCTTTTTTTAACTTTTTATTTTTATGCCTCTGAAGTCCTATAACACTACTATTCCCCTGAATCTCACCCCTGCATATGTATTCTTAATTCGGGACGCTTTTGAAAAATATAGATGTTTGTACCTGAAATAGTGGTTGAACGTCAGCATTGGAATCACTGGGAGAGCTTGTTAAACGCAGAGGGCTCATTTCCAGAGCTCTGATTTGGTAGGCCTGCTGTAGGCCTGAGAACGTGCTTTTCTAAAAAGTGCCCAGGTGACGCTCAAGTTCTTGGTTCAGGGACCACACTTTGAGAACTGTGTTCTAACGATAAGGAGTTAATTAGTCTTTGATGGGGCCTGGACACTTACAGTTTTGAAAGCTCCCCAGGTGATTCTAATATGCGATTATGGTTGAGAATTATTAAATCCGGTAGACCTCTTTCTTAGAAGCACGTACTTTTAAATGTTCATATCAAGGGTAAGTGTGATGTGGAAAATCTTATGCTAAAGACAAAGGTAGCATAACACCAATGGCCAAATGTTTAGAGTGACCTTATTTTACATGCTCTTACTGGGGGCGCCTGGGTGGCCTGCGGTGGAACGTCTGACTCTTGGCTTTGGCTCAGGTCATGATCCGGGAGTTGGAAACCGAGCCCCGTGTCGGTCTCCTCACTCAGTGTGGAGTCTGCTTGGGATTCTGCCCCTCTTCTTCCCCCTCTGCCCTTCCCCTTGCTTCAGCCTCTCTCTCTTTCATTCTCCCTAAAGTAAATAAATAAGGAAAACCTTGAAAAAATTTTTAAAAATGCTCTTACTTAACTATTACGCCAACAACAGCTCTAGTTGTTAGCACAGACAGTACTTGTAAGGCTGTGAGCAACTTCATAAAAGAATCCTTACAGTGTACTTAAAAAAGACAACAAGCTCATGAAATGACGTTCCCAAATATTTTCCAATTTGTTCTACTCAGACTTCACCAAGGTCCTTGTAAGAAGCTAACATAGTGTTGAACAAACATCGGGGAGCTACACAAACAAATGTGTTGTTGCCTATAACATGGGCGCACGATAAAACATCGCAGATGAAACAGGCTCGTTTGAAATCAGTGCCATCACTAAAGAGCTTTTAAAATCCTGATTCAGAAAGAGATCTTATGCTGTTCTCGTGTAGCACCCTGGATCAGTAAGGACACCATACCCAAAAACGATCTGAGGAAAAAAAAAAGTTGTCTTTTCATTGATAAGCCACTGAAATAGAGTATTGGGTAGATACCTTTAAAGGCCCTTGGGTGTGTTTCTCCGCCTACATGTCCTGGGAACCCCACATCAAGGGCTGGCTTTGTGCATCACGAAGATCTTCGCTAGAAGTCATCCTAGAGAGGCTTTTGCCAGAGAGTTGGAACAGTGTATGTGGCATATAGTGTTGCCGGCCAGGGGTCACTGCGACTTTGGAGAGACTACTTTGTAATTTCATGCAATAGGGTTGTACTCTGTGCGGAATTCTTTAAGATCAATATGATTTAAAATAGAGATAAAAGGAACTTTCAGATATTAAAGTGGTGTTTGAATTTTAAGAATGTTTTTGAAGACCAAAAACCTAGAGTGAGCAAATAGATCCCTTGTGAAAGCTACTGCCATTACCGAGGGTTCCTTCAGATGGAACATGACGTCTGCTGTTCGGACAGCACTTTACAGTGTTCAAAGCACTTCTCCATGTAGTGTTCATAGGATCCAGGATTCATAAAAAATAATATTACTTTTTACAAAAACTGTCCCAAGAAGGAGAAGTAGAAAATAATTTTCCTGCTTTTGTTCAGTGATAATTTATCCACGATCTCTGTGTGTTTGATACCAGCTGAACCGGAGGGGGAGGGAAAGCCTCAAGCTCGGCAGGGATTACAGGGGGCGGGGGTGGGATGGCAGGTGCATAAGGGAGAGGGCTGAGGGGAGACAAGGTATAGGTGGAAACCCACTGTCCCGGGTGAGGTTGTCCAAGGACATTCAAGTCTGGAGCTAATGGACCTGGAGGCTGCAGATGACCCCACCCAAGTGAGTGCAGAACCAGGGCTGGATTAGGACACTGTCATCCACCAGAAAGGAGTCTGGAGGCAGAGAGATGAAAGTAGACACTTGAGAGAGTTTCAAGATCAAGGTCATGTAGCCCGAGGTGGGTCAAGATGCAAAAAAAACCCCAAACAACAACAACAACAACAAACAAACAAAAACAAAAACAAAACAAAAAACCCACAAACCCCTCCCCCCAAAAAACCCAAACCCAAACAAAGCAAAATGAACCAGGACTGAGATGGGAGCTCCGAGTCAGGGCAGTGGGACGCGCTGCTCCTCCCCGCACTCCCGCACAGCTGACACCCTGCTCAGCATCTTCCTCAGTGTGCTGGGATCCATGCCACCCTGTTAGGCTGTAACTTTCCCATGGGCTCTTGTCTCCATTTTATGTGTGAACACCGTGCCTTGGGTAACAGTTTCTTTTTAGTAGAAATCGATTACATGCTTTCATCTATTGTATCAAAATAATAGACCCCCGTTTCAGATTATCTGAATATGCTGAAGTCATAACATCTGACAAAGTTAAGAGATCTTTTTTCCCAGGACCCTGGGATCATGACCTGAGCCAAAGGCAGAGGCTTTAACCCACTGAGCCACCCAGGTGCCCCCAAATTAAGAAATCTTATCGTCTCTCATCGTCTCTGTGTGGTAGGAAGATGGAACCAGGTTCATTTATAGCCTTTCCTATTGCCATAGAAAATAAGAGAGAGCTCACAGAGTTCCAAAAGCACATTCTTAATCCTCTTCATTACCAAACTAGAAAGGGTATCAATTCCCTTCTTCTTACACACACAATAATGAGTCCCAGGCATGAGTCCTTATCGCCCTCGTTCCTCTGCTCGAAAGAAGCTTACCCAGCTCCATCCTGTCCATGTGACTCGGCTCCCTGTTCCATCCCCGGAAAAAAATATGATGCTGCTTCCTATTTGCAAGACCTATTCCTTTCACTTTCTGACTCACATTTGTTATCTCTCTTTTCACAGAAGCTGATTCAACAAACACATATTCAGTTATACCTTCCCCTTCGTGTCATGCAGTCGCGGGAGGGGAGACAGATGAACGCGACATCTACACCCGAGCACTGAAATGCCTTTGCATGAGGTTAAAGAGCCCACTAGGTATTCCTGTACCAGCGGCTTTGTGACGGCTCCATCTTGGTAATGGAGTAGCCGTTGCTTCGTGAATGGGCACGGCTGGCTCCTTCCTTGTAGCCGTGTTCACCTTGTGGGGAATCCTAGGAGCGCCCCCTTACATGGTGCTTAGAGGAATGTGGCGAGAGGTTCCGAAAGCAAGGGCAGACGTCGACACCCATTTTGTACGTGGATCTAACCCTGTTGCTGCTAACAACCCTGAGAACCTGAAACGGACCAGCTTCTACCACAGAGCAAGTTCTGGGAGTGGGCCTGGCAGCCAGTTGAAGTTCTTGGATGCTGGGGAAGTAGGGGAGAGAAGCTGGGGCCCTGGGTGGGGGTTTCAGGGGCCCAGCACACACACCAGCTATATAGAGGCAAACAGGGAGGGCCTGGGATTGCAGTAGAAGGAGAAGGGCAGGGACGCCTGGGTGGCTCAGTGGTTAAACATCTGCCTTTGGCTCAGGTCATGATTCCAGGGTCTGGGATCAAGCCCCACATCCAGCTCTCTGCTCAGCAGGAGGCCTGCTTCTTCCTCTCCCACTCAACCGTGCTTGTGTTCCTTCTCTCGCTATCTCTCCTTGTCATAAATAAAGTCTTTAAAAAAGAGAAGAAGAAGCAGAAGGGCATCCTGATGGGTGAGCTGAGCCCACCACCCTCCAAAGGCATAGAGCTATGATGAGCCAACATATCATTGGCCAACAGCCTGTGCAGATGTCCAGGGCTCTGAGCTTGGCTTAACGCTTTGTTCTCATGGTCTTCAAACTTGGTAATCTTTATTATCATAATTATAACAATAATTATGATAATAAAGATTACTTTAATAATAATAAATAATAAAGATTTATTATTATTTATTATAAGATTATTATTTATAATTTTATTATTCGTTATATTATATTAATCTTATTATAAGATTATTATTTATAATATTATTATTTAATAATAATAAAGATTATTATTATAATTATTGTTATAATTATAATAATTATTATTTTAAGTAGGCTCCATTCCCAGTGTGGAGCCCAATGCGGGGCTTGAACTTACGACCCTGAGATCAAGACCTGAGCTGAAATCAAGAAATCAAGAGTCAGACGCTTAACCAATTGAGCAATCCAGGCACCCTGAAACTTAGTAATTTTTTTTTAACAAGGCAGCTTAAGTAAGATTGAAGATTGCTGACACTCAAATTTTTGTGGCTGCCTAACAGTGATTTCCCAGTTGGCAGGTGACATGCTTGTGTTCTAAAAGTAAAACAGACATGGAAACCAGCTGCCCTGAATTGTTCTCACCCCAGAAAATTGATGGCAACTTCCAAAGTTTCACGAAAGGAACTACTGATCGGGCTTGCCGATGGGGCTTGATCGGAGAACCTGCCGATGACGTCCTCCTGTAATGATTTAGGGTCGTCATGAAACTAGTTTTTGTCAATGCGCTTCTCATTGTCTGCAAATGCTCTGTGCTCATGAGGCCCTGTACCCATGGACCCAAATGCTTTTAGGGGCTGCATGACTCTGGAGTGTCGCCTTGGACCCACGAGGAGAGCTCTAGTCCTTTGGAACTAATGCAAAATGTTCCACCAGCCTTTCACCTTCTGATCTGAGCGTCTCCGGTCTTTCCCCATCTCTGGATTTCCACCACTCCTGTGCCTCCCCGTGACATGCGCAGTAGACAGACTTGAAGGGGCAGCCGTGATCTCAGTAAGAGATAGGCTTGCACCCCTTTGGGCAAACCTAGTAAACGTGGAGGTGTTGGGCATTGAAGAGTCATGTTGATTTCTGATTAGCCAGAATGATGTGTTTAGGGAAGTAGTTAAGCCAAGAAAGGCCTTCCCAGCTGGCAGACCTGCGGCTGTGGCCAGGATTGTCACTTCTCCTGGTCTCAGGTCACGACTTTCTCCCTGCTCCTCACACTCCCAATTAGAGGAGGTGACAGTGGGTCAAAGGTCAAGCAGCCACAAGGTTTATCATTTAGACAGGATCCAAGTTTTCCTATCTGAGGAGGAGATTACTTTTCATGTTTGATCTCTGCCTTCCCTATAGCAAAATGGTTAAGTCCCAAGTCTCTAAAGGCAGCCTGCCTGGGTTCAAATCCCAGCTCTGACACTTGTTCTGTAACCTTCAGCAAATCCTTTAACTTCTCTGAGTTTCCCTAACTGAGAAATTGACTCCTGCCTCATTGGTGAGGATCAAATGCATTGGTCATCTTGGTCAGTTCTGGCGGTTACAACAGAAGTACCACAGACTGTGGGTGGCTTAAACAGCAAGCATTTCTCTCTCACAGCTCTGGAAGCCGAAGTCCAAGATCAAGGTGCAGCCTGATTCAGTGTCTGGGGATGGTTCCTTCCTGGTTCACAGATGAGTGTGTTCCTGTTGTGACCTGACATGGCAGAAGGGGCAAGAAAGCTCTCTGGGGCCACTCACACAGGCCCTCATCCCAATCACCTCCCAAAGGCCTCACCTCTTGATACTATCGCACTGGGGGTTGGGCTGCGTTGTGTGAGCTGGAGGAGGTCACCAGCCCCGAGTCTAGCACTGTTGCACGGGGCACAGCTGGGCGGGCCTGAACGATTCAGCGCCCGGGGCTAGTCCTTATTTGTCAGCCCACTTCTTCCAATGGGGACATCAGTTCCTTTCCTCGTTTATCTCTTTCCTGTTTGGACTTACTGCTCCAAGGTGAGGGTGCGGGCGTTGTTGTACTGCAATTCCCCATTATTAACCCATCATTTAACAAATCAGAAAAGGTCTTACCATTTACACAGACATCGCATGAGCATTTTTCCTGCAGGGAGTGGATGGAGGGTTGACTGACTTCTGGAAGCTTGGCCTGTTGATTGTGTCATGGCTGAGCTTTCTGCCTATTGGCTGTCTAATGTGTTGACCAAATGCAGCATGTGACATACAAAGAGAGATGGACAGTCACTACGGAGTACATTGCTTATAGTGTTCATTTAGGGTTCCCTAGAGTCCCATCAAACCTAAAGCTCACTGGAAAGAATGGGAACCAAGTCAAATCTATTATCAGAGTGGAACATCTCTTTCCAACACACCTTATAACCAGGCATAACTCCAAGTCATGTAATCTGCAAAACAGAGATAATTACACCTGCCTGCTCTGTGTTTCACAGAGACGGTTTGAGGATTAATTAAATAATGACTGCCAAGAACACTGAACTCCTTTGAGATAAATGCTCTACAAATGCAATCTTAGATTATTATTCAGAACTCCATTCTGTAAATATCAGGACAGACCTTCCACTTATGAGACCAGACCACATCTGCACTGCTGCAATTTCCCCAGAGCATAGAAAGCCTGTCTGGAAAATTCCTGACCACCAAACTAGCACATCACTAGACAACCTCTGCCTTATATAGTCATGTACAACTCAACAGATTCTCTTTTAACAGTTATCAGATCTCGCACCAGGCACTCGCATTTGGAGTTACAGCTGCAGTAGTAACATTGCTCCTTCCAGAAGAAAATCTCTTCCGTGGTTATGTCCTCATTCAGCTGATTCCACTTCATGTGATTTTATCCTCCTCACTGAAGAGTGAGTGACCCATCATCCCAGTTTGTTGTGAATGGAGGACTTTCCATGCTAAAATCGGGGTACATTTGGGAAAACTGGGCTGGTTGGTCACCCTAATGTATGCTATCAAATACTAATGATCTGAATGTGCTTTGTGACCTTGGGGAATTACTTCTGAGTCTTGGGAAACTGTTCTACAAAATGTTAAGTTTGGAACTGAGAATAATAAGAAATTATTTTGTACAAGAGGTACAGTTCTAAATATTTTATGCTTAATACTCACCATAACTCCTGAAGGAAGACATTATCATTTCATCTATTTAAAAGAGAAGACTCAAGGACATAAAGTAATTTCCTTAAAGTTATGCAGCTGGTAAATTGGTGGGATTGGTGTCCCAAAACAGGTGATGAGGTAATCTCCATGTGATACTACTTCACTCAGAGCCCTTCCAAAGTGCAGAGTTCATGGTTCTCCTACAAAAAGAAGCCATTTTTTTCTTTATTTTTATCTCAACAGCTCAAACTAAGGGTACAAATATAGGTGGATTTTTTTTCTATTTCTCTAATTATATATATATATGTATATATATATATATCAGCTTAGGACACCCTATGCCAGATGGTCAGCAAATCTGTTTCCTCCCTTTTGAGTGCTCTCCCCTCACTGATTTGTCCCAGGTGGCAAGCTACACAGGACACAGGAGGACTCAGCAAGTTTATGGGAGAGCATTCTGGAAGTCCTCTGCCACCTTTACTGCCATTGCTTTGTGCTATTGCACATTGGTTCCAATGAGAGCTGGCCCCACAGGCTGACCTATCAGAGTGGCTGAGCCATCACTGGCCTGCCCTTTGCTTTCTGAGATAGACCAGACGCTCTCGGTGGCAGAGATAACTAGAGATAACACTCCTTTTTTGACTTGCTGGAGTCACAGCTCTCTTTGCACTGGGTCAGAATCGTGTCAGGCATCTGCCCCTGTGCATACAAACCTTTCTCCCTCGCCTCCCTAAAGACTCATGTATCTTGGGGTTAGGTTGCTTTTCCTAAAAAAAAAAAAAAAAAAAAAAGTACTGATTACAACTCTCTTCCACCGCAATGGAGTTATCTGTGCACAGTTCTAAGGACAGTGGTCTTAGCTCCATTACCAAGATACCGGAGGCCAGGGGCTTCAACGCAGACATTTATTTCCTCCCAGTTCTGGAGGTCTGAGATGGAGGTGTCAGCATGGTTGGGTTTTGGTGAGGGCTGTCTTCCTGACTTGCAGACAGATGCCTTCTCACTGTGTCCTCACAGGGTGAAGAGAGACTTCCAGTGTCTCCTCCTCTTCTTATCAAAGCACTAATCCTACCATGAGGCGCCCCTTGCCCCCATGACCTCATTTAAACTTTATTACCTCCCTAAATATTCATCTTTAAACATTCTCACATTGGAGATTAAGACTTCAACATATGAATTTAAGGGGTGGGAGGTCCCAATTCAACACAATGGCAAAGGTTAACTGATTCTTTTCTAAGGACCTTGTACCCCACCCCCATAGGGAGCAACGAAGTCAGGGAACTTAAAGGTGATTTACTCCCCTATTGTGCCTGAGTTAAGGTGACTTCCTGAACACTCCCCTGTTTCTGCAGAAAAAGAAAAAAATCCAAATCTCTTAAATCTCTACCTGTGAAAACCACATCAAAATGATGACTTAAGTTACCAGTTTAAGACTCAGTGACTCAAGGATTGGACTCTGGTTCCAAGTGGCCTTGGCATAGACCCATGTTCCTACAACTTGATTTTTGAATTCAGAATTAAGATTAAAGTGGCTCAATCAAAAGCAAGCATTATTTCTTCCATTCTATAATTAGCCATCATCATTAACTAGATGCCAATGCCTATTCACACCGTGTTTAGTGCTTCCACATATGCAGAAGTGCTCGCGAATCGCAGAGCCCCAGACAGACACCGCGTGAGGCAGAGGGAGATGTGACCGGATGGGTGCAATGGGAAGATTGGGCCATTTGGACAAACGGTCTCTGATTACCTAAAAGCTGACTGATTGGACGTGTTCTCGACATCAGATGCTCCACCGGTGCTTCTAGCATCGGCCTTGTTTTTTGTTTGTTTTTGTTGCCGTGCCCTTATCCACCCCACCACTCAAACTTCAGTTTCATGAAAAAACAGTACAGTTAAAGCTTAAAGTGTTTCAAAAAAATAATAATAAAAAAACAAAGCTTAAAGTGTTTCTTTGGTATCACGCCACCTGCCTGGGACTAACAGGAATAGTCTTTTTTCTAGGGAGGGTGAAAAAGCAGGTCAGTTATGAAGTCCTATGCCTGGGATGGCTGGGGGCAACCCCCGCTGCTGTTAGTTGGGTATCTTTGTTGGAGGGATATTGCAAGAATTAATAAAATAGTGTACATAAAACAAAGCACTTAGCATAGTGTCATGTGCAATGAATGTTAGTTGATTTTATTATTTTCATTCTCCTGTGGGACAAAGTTGTTATTTTTTTTTGTATGACATAAGAACAGGCAGATGAATGAACATTTGTTGAATGAAGATTATCTAGACCAGTGGTTCCCAGAATTTTGAATTTCAAGGCCCATTAAAACTTTAAAAAAGAAATTGGGATTGATAGAGGGGTGCTTACTTCTTATTTTTCTAAGCTAAGACATGAGAAAATTAATTTTCAGCTACTAGCAAAAATATGACATTAAAAACAAAGGAGATGGTATTACAGGTAAAATCTATAATTAAAATGGAATAAATTTGACTTAAGAAAAAACATGATACATCACTTATATTTTTCTCATTTTGCTTAGGAATGTTGTTAGCAGGATGCTCTGGCCCGGGGACCAGCATTTAGAAATCACTAATCCCGCCCAAACCTTTGCCTGGGTAAACCATCTGAGCCAAGCGGTTGTCTCTCCTAATTTTAGGGATGAAGATTTCACAGTCCTCCTGGCAGCTTGTTCTAAAGTTTAATCATGCTTAAGTTATATCTGAGCCGCCAGAGGATTGAATCAAATCAGTGACGAAAACCAGCCTGACCTGCCTGCCTTCTGGGCGAGCTGTGCCTTCTGGGGTGTTTACATTTATAATAAAATCTCCTCATGGTCATTCAGATTTGAAGATTAGCCCACACACAGATAAGACCTCAAATTATAAAAAGAAGTAAGTAACACGTGACTCTCACCAAAGGCTTTTTGACCACAGCCTTCCTCTTCTGTCCAGGGACTCATAAGCAGTCTAGAATCCATTGAATTCATCCCTCTTTCAAGTCATGAGACCTTCAAGTGGAGTGAGCATGGAATGAAAGCCGACTTACAGCCACGACCTGGTCTCCATGAGAACCAAGCTGCCATTTGAGCCACTGGATGTGTTCTACTTTGCACCCAAATTTCTGGACCTCGGGAAAAGTCTTTTTATAGTTATAGAAATTACCAGAAAGTGCAATCAGAATCTTCCTACTTGAGATTTGTAATAATTAGTGCAAGAGTCCGAAGTCCATTGCTATTCAGAAATGGGCAGTAACCTTGGAGGGTCTCCATTCTGTTTGGGGCAGAATCAAGACAAATAGGAAGATTGCTCTTATTTGTTTTGAAGACTAAGTTGCACTACAAATAAGCTCCACATAATGCTAACTTTTCTTTATCCTTTTAAAATAAAATTACAATATTGATTATCCATCACTTTTTGTTTCTTTTAGTTTGGGACTACGCAAGACGGCTAGTTACCGATGGGCTTCATTATTTGTACCCATTTGGTGTCTACCTATGACAGCAGCGGGATACGAAGATAAAGCAGAGCACAAATTTAATTTGCAATAAATTTAGGAGCCAACTGAAAGATTTAGTTGCTTCAGAACTCTTCCTGGTATAACAAATACATATTTTGAAGTGAAGGTTGGAATAAGGCTTTCCTACATTTTGTGTATTTTTATCACGTTTTACAAGTCTCCACTCTTCAGTCCTTACCTCAGGTGACATCTGTTCTGTGCCCTCAAATCTGAATGAGTGATCTAACAACTGAACAGAATATTTGAAATTTTGATTATCCTTGAAAACTTCAAGATGTGGGACCACCATATCTGAATGTGAGCAGAATATGAATTCATAAGATAACACACTGTAGTCTCAATTATCAGGGTACCAATTTATACATTTTTGGTCTTTTAAAAATTTTTTTAAAATTTGTTATTTCTTTTTTTAAGATTTTATTTATTTATTTGACAGAGAGAGAGAGAGAGAAAGATCACAAGTAGGCAGAGAGAGGGGGGGAAGCAGGCTCTCCGCTGAGCAGAGAGCCGGATTCGGGGCTCGATCCCAGGACCCTGAGATCATGACCTGAGCCAAAGGCAGAGGCTTAACTCACTGAGCCACCCAGGTGCCCCTATTTTTGGTCTTTTTAAACCCACCTTACGATGAATCAAATAAGTTTTTATACATACAGACAGACTCATACATACTCATGCTGTGAGCCAAAGAATTGCCAAAAACACACTCCCCTTTGTTACTAAATGTCACCACCACATTAAACATTTTTCTAGTTCTGAATCGATAAAGGTCTATGGTTTTTTTTTTTAAATGTTCCCAAGAATCAGACAGACGGCTGAAAACAGCAAATATGTCCAAGTTATTCAGTACACACCATTTTACGTGAAAGGGTTGTTCCTCAGAGAGGGAGTGCACTCTGGGTAAGGGCGGAGGCCCATTGTTCTGCAGGGAAATTCTCTTTACACAATACATTTGGAAAACGAAAATGGCTCAGTAAATGCAGATTGCCTCTATGGTATTGGGGTGCCTTGAGGAACGGCCTATTGTACCTTTTGCCCTCTTCCCTAAAAAAATAAAAAGGAAGCAAAACAACAGAGAAGGGTCCAACGCTACAGGAATTTACTCAATAGGACTCTTTGCCGAAAGGAAGATCTATCGCTGTGAAAATAGTAATAGAATCGGCTGTAGTGGGCTTTCACAATCCAGTGCCCCTGCTCTTAGCAAATTCAAGAAACCAGGACATAACCAGGTCCATACACTATCAAGGGATTATCTTTGGAATACAGAACACAGCCTAGACTGCATGAAGGACGTTCGAGAAGGCCACAGAGACATCGAGCAGGGAGAAAGGTACGAGTGTTTCAAAGAAGCCTTTATCGGGCAGATTGGAAAGAGAGGCCATGCGGGATAACACTTTCCGGGAAATGTTTAAATTATAATCCTCAGAGGTCCAACTCTCCGTGTGTGTATGGACCATGTCTCCATAACACTGCCAGTCTTTGCTGATGGATTAGAGCATTAGTGCTATTTATAATCAACAGAATTACTAACGCTGTAATCATGTAAGTTTGGTGATAGTAATTATGACAAAATAAATAGCAGTCAGGACGCCTTGCTGCCGTTATTGATGTTGGTGCAAACACAGCCAAGGAAGGGTTCCCCCACCCCTTTTTCTTTTTAGGGAAGCCATCCAAGAGGGCAGAACCTGCAAGTGTTTGCCAAGAGAAAGATGATATATGCCATTTAAAAATAGACTTCCTGAGGAACTGGGGGTTTTGAAATGCAGATGGAGAAGAAAGGATGAACAGAGTAGACATTAGAATCTGCCATGGGAAGTCCTACTTGCCTTCAAAAGTCAAATCAAGCTTTCCTCTGTTCAAAAAAAGGAAAAATACACAAAATGGACAGCCCGAAGGATGACAGAAAGGTACCTTGCCTCTTTAAATGATTTATGAATAGTTCACTTATTTTTAAAAATAATCACATATGTGTTTATATAAATTATACATGCAAACATATGCTCACCAGTCCCCCTCGTGGAAAGGCTGTGGCTCATCCAAATTTGGCGCTGACAGTCTTTCCTCCGTCCCCTCTCTAGCGAGAGCACACTGCTGTCCCACTGCAATGCCCCAGCCCCCCGCCAAGAGGGTTCCTTTTGTCCTCCTGTAAGCATTTCTCACAACGTCTTACCATCGATCCTGGGTGAAAAATAAAATCCAGAGACTTTACTACCTATAATTAAGAGTTTCATTGCTGCTAGTGATATCAAGATTGAGTTGTTTGAGAAACAGACATTTTATCTGGCGGTTGGTTTTATTTCCTTGTGGCTTAAGTGATGAGTGAATGTTTTTCTTGTTTCTTACTCTCCCCATACGTTGTCTTTTCAGCAGAGAAATTACTACTCATTCTTAATAACTACCAAGCAATAAGGTGAGGTGTCGATTTGGAAAGCAGTGGGTGTGCTTTCCAATTATTCCATTCATCATGATTTTAGGATAGCAAAAGGCAGGACTTTCCAGAGCCTCTGGAGACGGTGGCTAAAAGACTATAGGAAGTTAGAATCAGCCCTTTGCTGCTTGGTGGGAGAGTCAGCTTCATGATAGCTCTGGGATTGAACAGGCACAGGCAAATAAAATGAAATCATTCCCCTTACAGTTAGGAACTCTGTTAGACAGAACCCTATGTTGAGCTTGTTTTAGAATGTCTATGCCCTTTGAGTCAGCAGTGTACGTTCTAGGAATGTATCCTAAGGAAATAATTAGACCGATGGCAGAGGTGTGCATTCAAGGACATCCTGTGCGCATTCAAGGACATCTTGTGTATGGCCGTTTAGCATAGTCCCTGTTTAGGTTTGGAGTCTGAAAGCGGGACTTGCATGGATACAGAAAGTTGATTTGCAAGTTAACCCCGAGAAGCAGGAGGGAGAGAGTTAGGGAAGAAGGAAAAAACAAATATAGGGGGGTGGACATCCCAGCTACAGGGGCTCAACACTCCTGTGCCCTCAGGGCATCACTTAGGAGGCTGGAGTGTTTATCCCTCCGCTCTGTCTGCCATTGGTTGAACGTTGCCTGGGGGCAGGGTGACAACACACACACACACACTCTCTCTCTCTCTCTCTCTCTTTTACTTCCAGCTCCTTTAGCTTTGGAAAAACTCCTGTGCTGACTTGACCCTGGGGCATGTGCAGCAGGTGAGTCTGAGATTTTCTGACCCTCTCTGTTGCGGTTGTGACCGAAACCAGAGGCGGGCCAAGGAACCTGAGCCTGGGAACAAGAGGCATCCCTACAGCCCAGCGTGCAGACACCCCAAGCTTCCACCAGTTGGAGACTGCTTCAGTACAACGTCACAGATCCATCCAATGAAATATTTTGCAGTCATCAATCATTATGATGTCTATTTACATTATCATTATGATGTCTGTTTACCGACACGAAGAGGCATTCAACAACAACCAAAAAAGCAAGTTACAACGTGGTATATAAATTATACATTTACTTTTATTTAAAAAAAGAACTACAAACATACAGATGTTTCCCATGCTCTAGGACACGGAATGGACACAAAGGTATGCCGATTGCTCCATAAAGTCTGTAATTTAATTTTAGAGATGTGGACATTTTCACATTCCTTCTGCAACACAAAGTAGCCAGTGCAAGGGTAAGGTTGGTGGGAGGGGGGGATGGTGTGGGGGGGGGGAAGGGCAGGTGAGAGCCACAGCAGCCTCCCCACCTGCTGCTCACCCTGGCTCCTTCTGTTATATGGTGGGATCTCTGGGTGTCAGCCACGTGGTTCCAGTTGTTGGCCTCATCCCCCTTCCCTGTCTTTTAAGGGCTTCTGCGAAGTGGTGATAAGGCAGGGGCTAGCAGTCTATTTGAAGGCATGAAAGGGAAAATACAACATGCATAGTACAAAGTGTGTGGCTAGTCATGGGTGGTTCGTTTTAAAGATCTCATCTTTTTTCTTTTTTAAATCATATTAAAAGGGACTGGTTAGTGCTAATGCAAAAGCAGCAGAAGCAAATCTAAAATATTTCAATGTATACGAAATGTGATTTCCTCAAGACCTTGGAAAACTAGATGATTGCATACATTGGTAGAGGCCCACGTTCCCTAGGAAAAACGGTTTTCTCTGTATGGTGGAATCTCAAATTAGACTCCTTTGTTGGCTTTTTTTCTCAGACATCCTCAAGAATTGTGTTCGATGAGAAACAGAGCATGATGATGAAGAGGGTGGGGAGGAAAGATAGAGCATCTTGTCCACCACTTTAGGTTTTTGTGGGAAATGGCCATGAATAAACACACAGAATGAGGGGTGGTTCCAGAGCATCTCTATAGGAATGCATTGGGAGGAAGAGGCTGAAGCTGTGTTTCATGGCACTCTAGATAAGACAGAGACAGTATCACTTCCAACTGTCCATATGGCAAAAATGAGGGAGAGCAACTTCTAGAGAGTCTGGCCAGTTTCCCCTCCCCCACTTCCACCAGTCCTTGAAAACTCCTTGAGACACCTTAGAAGCTGACTGTCCTGGTCACGAGGGTCTAGATGGGGATCTCACCCATCTCCATGACTGACTTCACAGAAAAGGCTGGAACAAGGTTAGAAGCAGACTTTTGAAGAGCCTTTCTCTGCCTGCCTCCAACAACACTGGCCAGTTAAGGTGATCCAGCTAGTGATGCCCCCAATTGTGAAGAACTCTTGTTTGCCCATGTGACATAATGCCAGCTGTAGCTTGCTTGTCTAACTAATGTAGACCTGTTGATCATGGGCCCTCATGCAAGAACCAGCTATTTTGTTTTTGGTTTTTTTTTTTAAGATTTTATTTATTTATTTGACAGAAAGAGAGAGAAAACACAAGCAGGAGGAGCTGCAGAGGGAGAAGGAGAAGCAGGCTCCCCAACGAGCTGAGAGCCCAATAGCTCCAACCCAGGACCCTGGGATCATGACCTGAGCCAAAGGCGGATGCTTAACCAACTGAGCCACCTAGCTCCTCCTTTTTTGGTTATTTTATTAAGCTTGGTAGTACCTTGTTTCTTGAAAATGAAAACACAATTATTTCTTAATTATTTTTATATGATGCTATTTATAAAGTGCCATATATTTTTAAAATATATGAGACCCCTGGCTGAATGCAGCTATAATGAATTCTGTAAATAGAAGTTAATAAATATTTAGACTTTTCAGTATATAAAAAAGGGCACAGAGAAAAAGGACGTTATTTAAATTTTATATTCTTTAATGGAAGAAATGGTTCAGTTGTCCTTCCTCCCTCCAGAGCAATGATTTTCAGGCTTAGATTCCTACCAATTATCCCAAGGGAGACCATAGAATTGCCATTGCCTTGTGCTTAGCTCATCACGTTCGTTGATTTTATAGAGCCACATAGACGTTTGTCGAAGACAGTAATTTAAAACGCAGCCTGGCAGGTTAGCAGGAGTGGTGGGACTGGAGGGGGACCTGGGAGGCAGGGGGGGAGCAGAGGAGGTGAACACTTGCTCATCAGCCCAGGGCACTGGCCTGTGATGACCTGAAGGTGGGAGAGTGGAGAGTGAGGCAGGTGCTTCCTTCCTGCTACTGACCAGTCCCAGAGGAAGCCTCAGTCCCGGAAGAAAGGCAGGAAAGTCACGTGACAAAACGATGCTGCTCCTGGAAAATCTAATAAGGCTAAAGATCAGCCACGCTATGGACCGTGTGTTATTTTTCCTATCCTTACTAGCTGAAGTCTTCCCTCCCTCCCTCCCTCCCTCTGCTCCCTCCTCCCTTCCTTCTTTTTGTTTTCTGTGGCCTGCCTCAAACTCAAACTAATCCAGATGTATTTCTCTTTTTTTTAAAGATTTTATTTATTTATTTGACAGAGAGAGATCACAATTAGGCAGAGAGGCAGATAGAAAGAGAGAGGAGGAAGCAGGCTCCCTGCTGAGCAGAGAGCCCAATGTGGGGCTTGATCCCAGGACTCTGGGATCGTGACCTGAGCCGAAGGCAGAGGCTTTAACTCACTGAGCCACCCAGGTGCCCCTCCAGATGTATTTCTACACCTCCATTATTATTGTTGGTAGCACTAGTGGGATGTTAACTTTTACAAAATATTTTAAGTTTTATGTTTTATATTAACTGGCATTTCCACCACTCTGTCAGTATCTTCCACTGCTATCTCCATCCCTTCAGGTATCCAGAAAATTCTGCTCATTTTTTCAAAGGAGAATGTGACTCAGTGGAGAGCAGGGGAGGGAGGGTCAGTAGGTTAAACCTAAGCCCTCGGGGTATGATGAGCACTTTGAGTTTGAAAAACAAAATCTTTGGGAAGGAGAATACTATAAAGGCTGCTAAGGGAAGAAGTCTTCTCTGGGAACTGGGAGGGGTTTCCCCAGCCCCTGTAAAGAGACCAGAAAGGAGAAGACAGATGTTTCCTTCTTGTTAATCACTAGGAGACTGAGAAGCAATCTTAGAACTAGGTGATGGATACAAATAGCCAAATAGCGGATTGAGCCTAGGGACAAGAGGACCGCAGAGAGGGACTTCGGTGAAAGGAAGAGGATCTTTACGCAGCCTCACAGAAAAATTCCCACACCTCCAAGTAGGTAGAGACAGCGAGGATTGTCATGGGGTCTAAAGGTGCCAGCTGGACAGAAAGGATATGTCACCGGTAACTTGTGGGGGTCAGCAACTGAAGACAAGGGCACACCCCAGCAGACATCCGTGTGGAGACTCTTGAAACCAGATGCCATCCACCCTTACCAAACTCACACCTTGGTTCTCTGTGAACCCCAGGATTTACATTCATCTCTGCAGGAGGAAAGCGCAGGAGTGACTGAGACGGGGTTTCTAGGCTTGAAATAGACATTAAATTTAGTGGTAGAAAATAAACCATGTTTTAGTACATCTGAATTACGAACAAGGTTCATGTCGCCTATGGTGTTGTTCATCCTTAGTCTGTTGTGTAGATGTTAGAATGACTAAATGTATGGCTGTAGATTTTACCATTTCAGAGCATTTCTATGAACTTGTTCAAGATGTGATCTTCCTCCAAAGTGTATTGAGGTGTCAGGAAAGGAATGATGCTCGTATCACTGAAGAAGACTCTGGGAAACAGGGTGAGTGAAAGTAAGGAATGCATTCGGCATCACAGAGCTGACCACCAATCCTTTTTTTTTTTCTATAAAGATTTTATTTATTTATTTGTCAGAGAGAGAGAGAGAGAGAGAGAGCACACAAGCAGGGGGAGCAGCAGGTGGAGGGAGAAACAGGCTCCTTGCTCAAGGAGCCTGATGTGAGACTCGATTCCAGGACCCTGGAATCATGACCTGAGACGAAGGCAAACGCTTAACGGACTGAGCCACCCAGGGGTCCCCCATCCATCTTTTCAACCCATCCAACCACCATGCTTTTCCACCACCACTACAGTTCCCCTTCCCTATAATAACCATAAAAAGTTTCAAGTCTTCTTTAGCATGATTTTTTTTTACAATCTTTTAAAACAAATTAAATTGTGTATTTAAAAGAAAACCAAGGCAATAGGGAAGGAACTTGCTTTGCTTTCAAATCTGTCCCATCTAACCCCATCATTCTTAAATATCATCAATCTAGAGTGTGTTCCAGTTTTTGAGTGAAAAGACCCATTCTTATTAACCTTTGTGTGTTTTGCATGGATCAGGAAGTCATCCCCTGATTGGTTCATCCCTTACAGATTTGTTAGGGTGACATCAGCTGAAAATACCCAGAAGGCTAGGGCTGGGGAGATTTTGGGGTCACCTACTCAACAACCTCCTGCATGTGTGTTGAGAAATGTAGTGAATGTTCAAGGTCACGTAGCCAGATAGGGGCACAACAAGTAGTAACAATGCCTGGTTTCCTTATTCTCTCCACACTGCACTGACAGCTCACTTGAGCAAAAATGAATTCAAATTTTGACGAATTTAGCAATATCCCCTAAACTCCATTTATATATTTAAAAAAGCCCTCAAACCACCTCCCCCCCCCATTTTTTAGTGCACAGTGTTCTCCTTACTTGAGATGCTTTAAAAATTTCTTCCACAGAGAAAAAAGAAGTCACAATAAATTTCTCATATTGAAAATGTCAAGTTCCTGTTTGTTAAATGATGATTTCAGGGACTACAAAATATGAATTTCTGGTTGGATATAAGCTCTACAAAGACTTGGATTCCAATATCTGCAGAGATAAGAGTGATAACTAGGAAGTCGCTTTGCGTGAGTTGTTTTGAAAGCGTTGTTATGACTGTCATTGTTTACAGCAAGGCTGTATATGTGCATGGCTGAAAGAGAGATTGCCATTACCGATATTTGTACTCAGATTTGTCATTGTCACCTGGCTCCACAGCGGATATTGCCAAAGGGTCTCATTCGCATGCAAGAGGCTGTGGCTAACAATGGAAAGGACAAGGCACCAATATTTGTTGAGTATCTAATATATTTAAAGACCATGCTGGGGGATTGGTATTTCCACTTCTGCAGGACACTGGCTGGCCTGCTGTGGCTTGAACACGCTACGACTAACTCCCGTGTCATTCACTGATACAGCCATTCAACATATAGTCTACAAGGAAGCACTGGGCTCCCAGGTGTTGTTCTAGGTGCTGGGGATAGAGCAGTGAACAGACCAGACAGACTCCTTACATTGCCAGAGCTTACATTCCAGTGGGGTTGGGGGATGAGGAAGACAAAAAAAATGTAAGCAAATAAATGAACAAGCTAATGACTTTCCTTCAATGCTGTGCTAAGCATTTAATTGTACCATATCATTTAATTATCAGAACAAGCCATGTGGGTACCACCATTCATTTAATGTTACAAATGAGTAAAATGAAGGACGGAAGGGATAAATAACTCTTCCCAAGCTCTCGCAGCCTAGGAGTGACGGATGAAACACTACCCCAGGCAACCTCATTGCGGGGCTCATGCTCTCAACCATTACATTCTACAACTTTATCAAAACCACCCAGTACATGATAGGACTTAACTCCAGGGCTGGTAGGGGAAACAGCTGACATACTTAGCAAAGTTTCAGTAGGCACACCTAGGATGGACAACACGTCTGGAGAAGTTGAGGCCTAATCTGGGTCTTGAAGAATAAATCTTGAAGGGCAATTCCAGCCAAGAGGGCAAATTTAATATTATGCCTGGGCTGTGGTGTGTGCAGTAGCCATGAGAGAGGAAGCCGGAAAGAAATCAAGAAGAAAATCAGAAGAGCTTTGGGTGCTACCATAAGGAGCAGTTCAGTTTTATCTTGTAAAGGTAAAGGGAGCCAGTGACTGATTTGAAGAAAGAGAGTGATATGATCCCATTTGCCTTTTAAATGGGATTTTAAACCCCTTTGGGCTCCCTGTCTACTAGGGGCTTGGTAAAAATTGAATCCCTTTCTCTCCTATCCTCTAACCCCAGCTCCCAGTGGCAGCCTGGGCCAGGACTGTCATACTCACCCTAGATATTCTACCACCAGTAAAATATGCTGTCCCTGATATAAAGAAACATTTTGAACTGGAATGCAAGCTGGCTGGAAGATCTCATAGTCAGAAAATATTCTGGATTATAGATCTTTCCTTTTTCTTCTCCTGCCTTTACCCTACCTAATGTAAACTTCAAAACTGACAAGCTAAAAGTTTAACAGATTTCACAGGACACGCTCAGCACTTATCATCAGCCCTAGAGCCTGAGGACTTAGCAAAGCTGGGGAGGAATCCAAGATGTTTTTCTTGCTGTCCTTCCTTAAGAAAGTGGCTTGCAGTGTGAAGAAATCTTGAGCTTTGAAGTCTGATAGAACTGGATTCAAATTCCTCCTACGAAGGCACAAACTGCATAGTAGCATAATGACACTTTTATTTCTTATTTTTCATTTTTTATTTATTTTTTATTTTTTAGAATGTGGGGGATGGGCAGAGGGAGAGAGAGAGAATCTCAAGCAGGCTGCACATCCAGTGCGGAGCCCAATGCAGGACTTGATCTCATGACCCTGAGATCATGACCTGAGCCAAAATCAAGAGTTGGACACTTAACAGACTGAGCTACCCAGACATCCCAACTATCTTCCTTCCTTCCTTCCTTCCTTTCTCTCTCTCTCTCTCTCTCTCTCTCTTTCTTTCTCTTTTTATAAACAAGGGGGATAAAGCTCTTCATTCACACTTTGCTTTTTATGCATGAATGAACTCTGGAGGACACACAGAAACCAACACCAAGTGGCCCGGGGGCTGGGAGAGAGAAATTGAGTAGATCAGGAGCAAGGCAAGAAAAATTGTTCATCTTCATGTATACATATCTTTAGAACTTTGAGTCAAGAGGCTAAATTATCCATTCCTAAGATAGCTCATCTCCAAAGGGGACAAAAATACAACTACTCATTAGATTGTGGCGAGAATTGAGATAAAGCATGTTAATAATAGGACCCTCAAACACAGGATGAGAGACCCAGTCCTCGCCCTCAGGAGGGTCATGTAGCTCAGTATGTTTGGATTTAATGATGAGGTAAACCCAGCAATGTCTTTCTTCTTGGTCGCAGTGCAGAAGGCACAAGATGGTACCAGGAGAAGGCTATTGAGTTGACCAGAAACTGCCACTAAACATAACGCAGAAAAATGACAGTTGTCTCTTCCTAAATGATCAGTGAGCAGAATTTCACTCTTTTCACTTTTTATGGTCACAAGTAGATTTGTACACCAGAGAACTTTTTTCACTCTTTTATGGTCACAAGTAGATTTGTACATCAGAGAAGTATCTCATTGTTTCCAAGTGGGAAAAATTTGGACATTGTCCTTGAAAAAAATTTACTGCCAAACTGATCTAGAAGTATACTGTATGATTTCCTTCTGAGCTCAGACTTATTGGTGAAAAGCCTCTTTGAGAAATAGTGGGTGAATGGCAGGGGCAAAAATCGGAAAAATGGCAGTCTCAGTGGCTGAAGGCAATAGTTGTAAAATTCTTTGAATTCTTTGTAAAAGATGATCAATACCCACAGTAATTCATGGGATTCGTGACTAAACATTTGCTTCTAGTTTCCTCTTAGCAAGTATTTATGGAGGGCCCCCACACACCTAACTCTGTTTTAGATGATGAGTGAACTAAAGAAATACCGTGTACAATTCAGTCTCTGTCCTCAACATGTTTGTGTTTTTTTTTTCCTCCTCTTGGCAAAAATATATCAAGCATCATGCAAATGAGTCTTCACTTATATGTAATAAAACACCAGGGCAGGGAGAAAGCCACCTTGGCTGGGGTTGTCATGGTGGGGTGTGGGGGTCCTTAGATGAGCTTGGATGGATGAGGCCACCCGGCTGTGGAAAGACAGCACAGTGAATTATTTTCAGTAATAACAGTAATCTCTATTTCTTCATGGTGAGACAAATTCAAATGTTAGTTGTACGTTGTACCGGAAAAATTAAGCGGTGGCCATAAAACCGTGTAAACATGAGGACAACTAATCTTCCTGCTTAACCATTGTTCCTGAAGTCACTTTTTTTATAATGAGCTGTTCTGAGAAAACCGGGGCAGGAGCCTGGTTTCTGAAAACAGGAAATAAACTCTCTCAGGTGTGACAATTACATCTCCTGCTGCTTTGAGCCTTGCAGTTGGGGTGGGCCTAGCCGGCAGGAGCACTCCCCCAGGTGTTGACAGAAACTTATCATGAGCCCCCTTGAAAGAGCTTGGAAAATTAGTTAAAAGTGGGGGAAGTTAGTTTGAAGATTCACGGTTAAGTAGATTATAAATCTAGGGAGGATTCTGAAACAATTGTGACCTTTATGAGAATAAGGTCTTTTGAGTGAAAATGCACACACACATGCACACAGACATATTTGTATAAGTGTATTCAAATTATTTCATAATTTAAAAAATAGTGATCCATTGATAAAGCTGCCCCCCCATATCCGGAAGCAATGAATGAACAGGGTGGAAACTTTGCACCCCCCGAACTTCTCCCCCGCCCGCCTTCCTCTTCTCTTTACACCCGTCATGCTGATGGTCCCATGCAGGGCCTCTGGGGTCTCAGAGGAGCCTGGCTGTTGGAGGAAATGAGAAATGCAAAGCAGGGACATCAGTGCAGAGCTGAGAATAGGACAGTCATCTTTTGGGAAGTGCGTCGCCCATTCTGGACCACCTGGGCCTATCTTTAAGCCTACATGCCCAGGGCGATTCCCTTGAATTAGGCCAGTGGTCACCATTGTGGCTCCAATAAAATTAACGAAAGGACTAATTAGATGCAGAATATTATGCTATAGTTACAGTCCACTAAGAAGTAAAAACGTGATGGTCTCCGCTTAGGAAGCTTATGGCCTAAAGGAAATACAAACAGACCTCAATTTCCTTTTTTCTCACTTGAGTGAATATATCTTACATCCTTCTGTCAAATCAGAAAGGCTCTGTCAGGGAGAATAAGCTCCTTTTCATATGTGTGCAGAGAGAGACCCGAGGGGTTAGAGCAGTGAGCCCGACAAAGTCACCCTCTCCAAAGGCTGCCTGAGGGCTCCTGGCAAGAAACGGCCTCCGCAAAGGGAATGTCCAGTCTCCTCTCGTCCCTGAGGCCAAAGCGTGGGTTGCCCACCTGAACACTGAAGAGAGTCATCTTCCGAAGACAGAAAATGAATGGTTGCAAACCCTCTAAAAAGATTTTCCTTGACTTACTTAAATGAGTGTCATTTCCGTCATGAAATTATGCTCCCTCACCCCTGCGGACCAGAAGCTGCGATGCTGAAGGGAGAGGCTCTGGGCTCCCGAGAAAAGCCATCTCTGATGGACAGACACACAGATCCCCTTGCTCTTTTCCTCTAAGTTCAGGAAGAATCGAGAGGGTGTTCTTCTGTGAGTAACCCGGAGTGAAGGTGTGCGGGTCATGAATCGGAGAGTCAGAACCTTTCTGAGAGTAAATACTGTTGAGACCTCCAAGCGTGGTTTTTCCCTAGGCTGCTTTCAGTAAAGATTCGGAAGTATTTGTTTCGAGGATCTGTTCGGCTGTTTTATGTGGTTGCCCGCCTTGCTTGCCTCGCTGTCTGGCTGATATTCCTATGCTTTCCTTTCCTCTCACGTCACTGATGTGTGGGTTTTTTCCCCCAAACCGATGATTCTCTGAGTCCAGCTGAGTGTCCTACAGTCCAGTCAGTTCTGACACTATCTACCAGCAGGTAGTGTGGATCCCCTGGGTGAAGAGCTCAGACTCACAGGATGGCCGCTGTGACACTTACCACAAGCCCCGGACGATCACCTGTATTCCTGATGAACTGGCTACTAATAGAGGTTCCCACAAGCTTCTCCTTGGAGAACTCAACTCAGGAAAACACGTCCTTACACTTACCTGTTTATTACCTAGAGTATAATAAAGGATACAGTTGAACAGCCAGATAAAGACATATAGGCTGCGGTGTGGAAATTCATGCAAGAATTTCTTTTCTTTATTTTTTTTTAAGATTGTATTTATTTATTTGTCAGAGAAAGAGAGCAAGCTTGAGCAGGGGGAGAAGCAGGCAGAAGGAAACGTAGGCTCCCTGTTGAGTAAGGAGCCTGATGTGAGACTCAGTCCCAGACCTTGGGATCATGACCTGAGAAGAAGGCAGATGCCTAACCAACCGAGCCACCCAGGCATCCCTTAAGTGCAAGAGTTTCTGTCCCCGTGCAGTTGGGGTGGACCATCCTCCCAGTGTGTGAATATATTCAGCAACCCAGAAGCTTTCAGAACCCCATACTATCAGGATTTTGTGGAGGCTTCATCACCTAAGCATAATCAATCTTTTTTTTTTTTTAAGATTTTATTTATTTATTTGTTAGAGAGAGAGAGCAAGCACAGGCAGACAGAGAGGCAGGCAGAGGCAGAGGGAGAAGCAGGCTCCCTGCCAAGCAAGGAGCCCAATGCGGGACTCGATCCCAGGACGCCGGGATCATGACCTGAGCCGAAGGCAGCCGCTTAACCAACTGAGCCACCCAGGCGTCCCTAAGCATAATCAATCTTAACTCAATCTCTAGCTTCCTCCCCTTTCTGGAGAATTAGGGGTGGGTTTGAAAGTTTTAAGTTTCAACCATGGTTTGGTCTTTCTGGTGACCACCCCCCTATCCAGGGGCCCACCAAGAGTCACCTCATTGGAACAAAAGAATTCTAAGGCAGTTAGGAGTTCTGTGTCAGGAACTGGGAACAAAGACTGAAGACGCACAGGAATTAAGGGGAGAAACAAATACATATTTTTCTTATTGTTTCACACCTACCATGTCAATTTCCCAAAGATAAAGGCCAAGAGCATATGCCTTATTCATAGTTCGTCACTAAATTCATACACATGAAAGAAGGGGTGTATTAGGGCAAGGCAAATCCTCACATATCCTCCTGCCATTTTGCTCCAAGATTAGGTAAGGCTGGGTGACCATGTGGATGTCACATGGAAAAACCTTCCAGAAAGCAAAGGACCCTCAGAATCAACTTCCAGAGCTTGTATTATTTTCTAAGCCCCATCGAGCTGGTCCCCTCCCACCTAGAGTGTGATCTGGGGTTGTCCTATTTGGTGCTTGGGTTTTAGCTTCTGCTGTGATTCGTGATCCACCTTCCCCTAGCTCTATGCATTTTTCTCTTTTCCCAAAGTCCCTTGATTAGATAAGGTCAGCCCTTATTCTCTGCTTTTGTGTCTCAGCTACACACTTGGCTCCTTCTCAATTTTCTACTCTGAAAACCTCCAATTTTGTAACTCTGGGGAAAAATGCAATAACTGGGGTGGAGAGCCTATTGTAGCCTTTCAAGCACCTCCCAGACACCTGCTATGGGGGTGGGACGGGTTGTGGCTTTTGCTTTTGGGTTCCTGGCAGCAATATTTTTCATAAAACTGGGTAGCCGAGGTGCTGTTAACTTTCTGGGTTTCAGTATGGGAAGGAAGCAGAAAACAGAACAAAAGGTACACCAACTGAAGTCCTTTGGAAAAATAGTTGAAATCATCTGAGTTCTGGGCCAAGGTATGTGATAAAAATTGTTTATCATTAAGGCTGAATGTGACCAGATATCTGGCTATTAACGAAACGTGAAGGTCCTTTTGATAAAAAAACCAAACAAGCCAACGCATCCTTCGTGTCTTGTCATTGCATCTGAAAATTCACATTTTCATATCCAGAAGGCCTCTGTTCAAATGCGACCATTTTGGGGGGAAGTACTCACACAAATGAATCACCATTAATGTATGAGATGTGGTGAGTGACACCGTGTCCTAGATGAACAGGCTCTAAAAAAAGGCAAACAGACAAGGAATGTTTTAAACACAGAGAGAGCCTAGGAGGTTTTCGAGCTGCGTTGTCAGCTGTGATAGACGCTAGCTGTGTGTGGCTACTTAAACTTAAATTCAAACTTAAATTAATTAAAATAAAATCAACAATTCAGTTTCCAGTCACATCAGCCACATTCCAAGTGCCAAGTAGCTGCATGTGGCTACCATATTGGACAGTGCAGATATAGAACATTTCTGTTATTATGGAATTTTTTTATCATTTTTCTATTACGGAATGTCTTATTAGACAACTCTGGTCTGGAGTAGAAGAGGCTTAGTGGAGAGGGATGTCTAAATGGACTGTTTCTTTGTTGTTGCTTAGAATCCCGAAAACAATGAAGAAAGTACTGGGAAACAGGTAGGGGAGGGGGAAAGACTCCAATGGAGAAAGGAGATCATACAACACAGAGGTGGCAAGGAAACAAAAGGCAAACATTGCCTACTTTGCAATTTTGCTGGGAGTCTCTTGATTATGTATTCTATGAGGGAAAAGCAGAATTTTCCAGCCACTCACTCCTGGGTTCAAATTCCAGCTCTGCTAAATAGTAGTGGGGTGGCTATGGGTAGTTCTTAACCTTTCCTCATCTGTAAAATAGAAATGATAATTCCTACCCTGCACCATCATCAAGAAAATTAAAGGTAAGATACATGAATCTGGTCTGCCATATGTGCTCGATAAATTGAAGCTGTTACATTCAGCACACAGGTGGTCATTCCATAAATAGTTATTGAGTTTAATTGAACGGGAGTACTTGAGGGGCACTTGGATGGCTTAGTTGGTTAAGTGCTGACTCTGGATGTTGGCTCAGGTCATGATCTCAGGGCTGTGGGGTCAAGCCCCCGTTGAGCTCACACTGGGTGTGGAGCCTGCTTAAGATTCTCTCTCTTCCTGGGCGCCTGGGTGGCTCAGTGGGTTAAAGCCGCTGCCTTCAGCTCGGGTCATGATCCCGGGGTCATGGGATTGAGCCCCGCATCGGGCTCTCTGCTCTGTGGACAGCCTGCTTTCTCCTCTGTCTCTCTCTGCCTCTCTGCCTACCTGTGATCTCTGTCTATCAAATGAATAAATAAAATCTTTAAAAAAAAAAAAAAGATTCTCTCTCTTCCTCCCTCTGCCCCTCCCCCCAGTCTCCCTCTCTTAAAAAAACAAAGACAAAACAAAACAAAACAAAAAAGCCAAAGAACCAGGGCACTTCCTATCTCTCTGCTTCACGCTCCTGCTTTCACTACAAAGAAAGATCCTGTGAGACACTGTACAAACTCAGATGTTATTGGTATTGCAAGAGTAATTAATACGAAATAGGATCAGAATACAACCATACCTTGGAAGCTAATCCTTTTAAGTGAATGGAACTGAAATATTGTAATTCATGAAATAACACTAAAATGGTACTGGTTGGACAGTTATTGCCTGTTATTTATATTTGTTGAATTTTTTTAAATTGCGCCCTTCACAGAATTGCTTGAAGGCACAAGTACAAAACATTAGTACATTAATTATCATAAATGAATCATTACACAGCAGCATAATTAACAGCTTAGCTACTACATTTTTTAAAAAATCTTTTACAACGGTAGCCTCAAGTGTTCCTCTGCTGGAAAAGTTGGTTAAAAGACAAGCTAATGGGTAGAATTTGGGATGTAAAAATAGAATCATGTGAATTCATCTCATCCATTCTACTGACTTTGTACTGAAACCAATGTATTTTTTTTGAAACCAATGTATTTTTTAAGACATTTTATAATCTTTTATAGGCCTGCACTCATTGTGGTATTTTCTTTATAGATAACTAAGAAGACTATTAATCTGTCCCTAGGTACCAAAAAACAGCATCTTCCTAATTTGTCATGAGAAACGTTTGAATCTTTCAGATGAGAAGTTCTTAAACTTCGCTCCAGGGAGACCAGAACCACTAAGGGTCTTGGAGGACCGGAAGAAGGATAGAATGTATGAGCGGTCATGAATTGGAACACCCTCTTCCCAACTCCAACACTGCCTTCCCAATCTTGATTGAGCAAGCACAGCTGAAATTTATGTACTTAATTAGTTTTCTTTAATTGGGTTTGAAGAAAAGTCTCCAATTTAAAAATAATTATTTTGAAAATCACTTAATTAGGTAATTCTGAATTTTCTGTAGTTCTCGACTCTCAATGCCAGATTCTACCCCCACATATTTTGATTTAATGAATTTGCTGGGGACCCTGACATTTAAAAAAATTTCCCCAGAGGATTTTAACTTGCAGCCAGGGCTGAGAACTACTTTTTAGTTCAGTTGCACTGATCTCTTTTTCAGTAGAAGTATGTAGGAGTAGGAGCTATGTCTTCTTTCTTTTTTTTTTTTTCTGCCAGAGAATAGAGTTCTTCCCAGGATAACTAATGTTTATGGAAACGACTTTGTTCTTTCTTCCCATATTCCTAATGTAAATCAGCATTCCCACCTTGACACCTACCAAGAATAAGTGCTGGGACTCTCAAACCACTCCCCTTCACCCATTAACTCTACTGATTTATATCGTTATCAGGAAGAGGTGCGTTTCACTGCATTACGATGGTCTATTTTTGTATATCTGTGAGTGCCCATATATAAATGTTAGTGTTGAGATGGCTAAAACACTTGTTAGGGTGTATTTTGCCTTACATCTGTAATTTTTTTGTAGGGAAATTGAACCTATTATTGTGCCTTGCGCACGTTAGGTTCGCACGGAGTGATTACTACCACAATAGGAACCCAGTCATTTTTCTGCTTAACTGTTACAATGTGTGTAAACATCCATACTACTACTAGATGCCATGTGCTCTGAGTTGGGTGTTTTCATCACCAAGATCAAGTTAACAAGGTCAGTATTCCAGGGGCTTTTTCTTACCACCTTCTAGTTAAGTCACTACAAATTTGGTAAATAAGCACCAGGTGAGTAAGATAACCTCGAACGATACTCTGTTCTGAACAGGAGATATATAGCACTGGAATGTGTGACTCAGAATAAAATCCCATTCCTTCCTTCCTTTCTCCATCTCTCCCTTCCCTCCTTCCTTCCTGCCTGCCTGCCTTCCTTCTTCTCTCCTTCACTCCCTCCCTTTCCCCTGCAGGCTTTTGAAAAACACTAAATGCAAGGAGAGGCTTTCTCTGAACTCTCCTTATCTACCTAAAGACAGATCTTCTGAAAAGAGTTTAGTGGTCACAGATTTCTTCTCCGGGAGTTCACTCTGACAGGGAGGACTGACTCATCACGGGAGAGGAGAGTAAAGGTTGATGTCATAGCCAGAAAAACTTTGTCACAAACTAATCTACTTCTCATTTCTTCTTCTAAGGGCCCATCCATCTTTCCTATCATTTTCTAAGGGCCCATCCATCTTTCCTATCATTTGTTCTCCTTTAACTTATGCCCCTTCACTTTTTTCTATCAAGAAGATGTTAATCCTGAAATCAAAGTCACTTCTTTGACTTACCCATTTTCCCCTGGGTGTCTTCCATGTGTACATTTTTATAAACTTCTGTGTTTTTTTTTCTCTTGTTAAGTTGTCTTTTATTATGGGGATCTCAGCTAAGAACTCAGAAGTGTAGAGGGAAAATTACTTTTCCTCCCCTTCATACCCAAGCTCTTAGGTAATGGAAACAGGTGTCCGTTCCTCTCCACAGTGGCCAGGGCATCAACTCATGTACTTACTACCCTGGTTTCTAGTTGTTTCTCCTTGTTTGTGGCCATGGGGAATTTCCTTTACTTTTAGTATTCTCAGATAAAAAATTTATAAGGGGGGCACCTGGGTGGCTCAGTAGGTTAAACCCTCTGCCTTCAGCTCAGGTCATGATCCCGGGGTCCTGGGATGGAGCCCCGCATCGGGCTCTCTGCTCAGCGGGGAGCCTGCTTCCCCCACCCTCTCTGTCTGCCTCTCTGCCTACTTGTGATCTCTGTCTGTCAAATAAATAAATAAAATCTTTAAAAAAATTTATAAGGATGTTTAGTTATTTTATCTAGTGTTTGAAAGTTTTTAGTAGATGGAGGATTCAGTTTATTTGGTCTATAATGTTGCTGAAATGAGCATCTAACCAGTTTTTCTAATCAAATATTTGTGCAGCTGGTGGGCCCCTATGGCACCCAGTGCCTCACTGACTTGGAAAAGGCCCAGACAGGGAGTCACAATGACCAGACCCTGCATGCTCTTCTGCCCTCAACGACCATGTCGTGATGAATGTGAGAAGTCTCTCAGCACCACTCAAGGTGTGGGCCCAGGGAGAGACAACCATGGCGGAGTACTTCCGGTGAATTTTCCCGGACTCAGTAGGTCTCTCAGCTTTTCTTGCTTGTGACGCTGGTATGCTTTTGTTCTTGAGCACCATAACTTTTCCCTTCTGGATTTCTTCTGAGCTTGCTCCATCTTAGGTCCTAGTGGGCTGGATTTTAGCACCTGACTCTGATTTGCTTTTTCCATCTGTCACCCCTCCCTCTGCCATATCCCAGGATTCCAGTTTATGACCTCTCTTCTAGAGAAAGGATTTTGCAACTCTTGTCTCCTTCTGGGTGTTAGTTCCTTTTAATATTTGGCTCTGACCCAGGAACATATTGCACAACTACTTTGGAGAACTATGGAATACCCAAGCCACCAATCCCTGGGACTTAATTTGCCTCAGTGCCTCAAGGCTTATGGTGGGAGGAGAAACGTGCAAAGAATTAAATGATTTTGTCAAATATTCTAGTTTCTTGAGTTAAGTCACTGAAAGAAGGAGTTGAGGGGCATGACTCTGCAGCTTGCAAGAAAGAAACCTTATTACGTTGGAGTACAGAGCCTGTATGTGAGTGTTTTAACAGAGCACTTTATTTTAAATTATTTTAAAATACTTCTTTTTTCTTGAGCTAAGAATGTTTAAACTTCAATTTCCAGGCTTTGAGTTAAAGTCCTTTAACAAGCACAGTGGGTAGGAGTTTCTTGGTCCTTCACAACGAGCTGCTCATCCAACAGTCTTCTGAAACAGAATCAGCAAGTGGTGGCTCTAGAGAACAAGCCAGGGTCACCCATGCAAAAGGTTGGTTAATTCAAGTATAAATCAAACAGCAAAGAGACAGCAATATGCTACAAGTGCCCAAGATGTTCCTAATGAAGAATGCCTTTTCTTTTTAGAAAGGCTTAAGCTGGTTGACTTTAAAGAAATCCTGCAAACCTCAAGTCCTTAGGTGCCTATTTCTGGGTAAACATGGGGGATCAGTAAGCGATAAGAAGAAAGGCAATTTCTTAGTCATGTTAAAAGGAAATTTCCTGCAGCCAACTTACAGATCTAGGAGGCTTTCATCAGTCATTCGTGAGTCAGGTAGCATCCAATCTAGAGGATAGAGAGAAGCTCTACAAAGCTGTAAAGGGCAAGAGATGTCTGTAATCAAAGTGAGTAGGAACAAGGAAGTTATACTGGGTATTTGATGTTTGGTTAAAGCAAGATTACTTTTTCTCTAAGGAGCCAAGGGAAATCTTGGAACAGGGTCAGGTAACTTGTGCCGAGCAGGCAAGTGCTGATTGGTTGACATAGGCCTTCCTTTTGTGGGAGAGCCTAACAAGAACTCAGTCAAGTTTTGGTTTGCTGCTATGGGGCTTAGCATGAGTGCCTCCATTTTGAGTCTCACTGGTTACTTTAATAATAAGGAAAGGGGAAGAACTTTTGGATATGGTATTATATCCCTTAGAGGCTTGAAAGGGAGCAAAATATGCCACCCAAAATATGCCTCTTTGGCATAAGGATTATTCTGAGAAATAGGCACAGAGAAGCTTTGAAAATAGAGTAGAAGTCACACTATTATAAGGAAAATTTCTACTTATAAAGGAAACCTCCATTTGTAAGGGTGTCTCCCTCTGTACCAGGAAGAGGTACATGACTTAGTCAACCAGAAACTCTCGTCAGTGGAGAAGGCACAGACTTAAATCTGTGTAATGATCTTACCCTTGTTTATGTGCTTTGCCTGGTAACTTCCTATAACTGGCCTTCCCTTCCCCAACATCCTTCTTTTGGCCTTTTAGCTAAAGATGTTATTCAAGGTGGTGGCATCGGCCATCTTGGAGAGTTGCTCAGTTTTCCCTGGCATCTCCCCTGTATACCAGAGGTATACATATTAATACATTTGTTTTTCTCTTGTTAATTTATCTCTTATTACAGGGGGTTTCAGGCTAGCAGGGTAGAGGGAAAATAGTTTTTCCTCTACTGTAGGCTCACAGTGTCAACCTTTCAAAATGACTAAACCCTTGAGAGATCAAAACTCCTTTAAACCTTTGACAGCAGGAAGTTTCCAGTCCTTCTTTCTCGTGTCTACTGCAAGTCAAACATCTTGCTAATGCATCTCACTTCTTTGCACCTTTCCAGACAGACTGACTATAACCAGGTGCTCAAGATGACAGGGAGACCATATTTTCTGACCAGTGACTGTCTTACCTTCCTGGGCAAAGGAATTTCCTGAAACAAGCCGGTAAGTTGTGTTAATGTATGTGGTCTCATTTCTCAGGCAGAAACCAGTGGATTTTCTTCCATTATGAGCTGCAGTGAGTCAGAGACCTTGTAGGACTTTTTACCCCTCTTTTAAGAAACCAGATAGGCTCTTTTGTATGCTTGCTTTTCACTGGCATCCTGGGGCCTGTGCCTGCTTCCCTTTCCTCTGTGAAGCCTCCTTGCCTTCTTTAATGGTGGGCTGATTCTGAGTAATCTTTTGGCATCAGGTGACATTCACCTCCTTTAGGAAGCTCTCCTGACTTCTTTTCCACTGCTATTGTCCATTTCAAGGCCCTTGCCCTGAGGATTCCCATGCTAGCTATCATTGAACATCATCTCCTTGAATGTCTGTCTCCTCCCTCAAGCTCGTGAGTTTCTAGAGGGTAAAAATTGTCTTAGAACAGTATTCTTTTCTGCTACTCAGCATCTGACACACAACATAACACAACACAATTTTTAAAAAAAAGATTTTATTTATTTATTTGAGAGAGAGGGGGAGAATAATCAGGGGGACAGGGCAGAGGGAGAGGGAGAAGTGTACTTCCTGCTGAGCAGAGAGCCCAATGTGGGACTCGATCCCAGGACCCTAGGATAATGACAGGAGCTGACGGCAGAGGCTTAAACGACTGAGTCATCAGGTGCCCCACAACACATTTTTTTTAATGTAAACTTTCTTATTAAGCATTACACAATGCAGAAAATGACATGAGTCACACATAGACACCTCAGCTAATTTCCTGAGAATGAACAGTGAACACACCCAAGAACCAGCACCCAGATCAAAGAACAGAAAATTTCCAGGACCCCAGCTCCCTGTGCACTCCCTGTGTACTCCTCCTTTGCTGCCCTTCCTCCAAAGCTGACAGCTAGCCTGACTTCTAACACCATACATTAGTTTTGCCTATTTTTAAACTTTATATAAATTCAACAGTGCCATTTGTATTCTTTTGCACTGCTTCTTTCATAAAACGTTATGTTTGGTAGATCCATTCAAGCATTTTTATGTGTACGTCTGTTGTTGGTTTGTTCTCCTGGCTTGATAGTATTCCATTGTGTAAACAAATCATTATTTATCCAATCCACCATTGTTAGGAATGTTGGTCTCCAATTTGGGGCTATTATGAGTACAATTGATACGAACATTCTTACACATGTGTTTTGTTGCGTATGTACTTGCATTTCTAAGAGTTAAAAAGAAAACCACAGGCCACAAATGGAATCATTTATGTTAAGGCCCCACGTCACCGAGATCTGGTACCTAACTTAACTGCATTTTCAAACTCCTTGGGAATGTACCCTCTACCCAGCTAAACTAAAATTTTCTGGGGTAATCCCTGAGACAGCCCTTCTCTTCTTGGGAAGGGGACTGCACCAAAAACAGTGCATTCCTTGTAAAACAAAACAAAACAGGCCCCCAAAAAACAAAGAACCAAAAAACAATACAATCCTTGCTAACAAATCTCCCCCTTTTCTAAGGGCCCTCTCTCTGCCATCAAAAACTTCCTTTTCTGCAGCTCAGCAAAGCTCCTGGTACATGCTAGGTGGGATGCTGCCCCACTCATGAATTATTTAATAAAGCTAATAAGATCTTCTAATTTACTTGGTTGAATTTTGTTTTTTAACTTAAGAAAAAAAAATGGATGGGGGCACCTGGGTGGCTCAGTGGGTTAAGCCTCTGCCTTCAGCTCAGGTCATGATCTCAGGGTCCTGGAATCGAGCCCCGAATCGGGCTCTCTGCTCAGCAGGGAGCCTGCTTCCTCACCCTCTCTCTCTGCCTGCCTCTCTGCCTACTTGTGATCTCTGTCTGTCAAATGAATAAATAAAAATCTAAAAAAAAATTATAAAAAAAAGAAAAAAATGGATGGATCATAGATTTTGCCTATTTTTCATCCTTCATAGAAAAGAGTTTTCCAAAGTGGTTGTACCAATTTTCATTTCCAGCAGCAGCGGACGGCGGAGTTCCACAACTAAGTTTTGAATACATTAATAAGAGAGAAAAGGAGCTAAGAATGCTTCCTCACTAAGCATGGCTCCTAAGGGGGACACAGTGTCTCCAGCTGCCCTGAAAAAATAAAAAGGCTTCTCTGTTCCTTCCTTTTTACTTTTCTTCTTGTATTTGTTAATGAGTGACTTCAGCGAGGGCTAAATGGGAATGTAGATAAATGCTACCTTTGAGAAAATCCCGAGGTCATTGAAATAGGGCTATAATGTGGATGTTTCCTTTGCTGACTTTAGATTATGACTGCTGATTACCATCCTGGGAAAACTAGCTTGGCTGGAATACGGGGTTGTGAGTAATTCTGCGAGTATATTTAACTTCTCAGACACGTGTGACTAATATATATCTTCCTTTGGGGGATGACTTTCAGACTCTCTTCTTCCTGCGCACATATCCTAATCGAAGGTAACAGTGAAGGCAAACACTGGAGATCAGTTATGGCGCAGCTCCCATTGGCTCTCCCACCAGCGCCACCTGCCCCTCGGCCACGGCCAGGAGCCAGGCTGGCACGTTACAGGAGCTCGTCCCAGCAGCGTCCCGGGCAGAGCTCGGCAGGCGGGAATTAAGTGGGGAAAAAAACTAAGTGCCCCTGAGAGGCGCGGGAATTGGTTCGGGAATCAGTGCTGTTCTGAGAACTGCTTGTTTGCTGGAGGGCAGCTTCCATTTTCGCTTAGAATCTGCAGAGCATCGGCCTTCCCAGTGTAGCCAAGTTTCAGTTCCTCGGATGGTCTCCCTCCTCTGGGGTGTGTGTCAGGTGGAGGCCCGGTGTCAGGACTTAACGAAGCGGCCCTCGTGCGATATCTCAGACCCGACGCAAACCCGGTGCAGCCCGAACTCAAGCCACCGCACGTCTGCAGTACCTGTCTACGCCGTGTGAAAACCCGGGAAAAGTGGGATTGGCACAGTCTCAGTGGCTTCGTTTTAAGGTTAGAGAAAATGTAGCGGCCATGTGCAAAGATTTTAAATCTTTGGGATTTCTGCCATGCTGTAAATCTGCACTTAGAGCATGTGGGGGGTGGAGCCCGGGGCGGGGTGCGGTGGGGGGAGCAAGCGCTAGGCTTTTGTCCGTGGACATCAATACTGTTAAATCCTCCATTCCTGGGCTGTGGTCTCTAGGACAGATAGCTCCTATATATGGTAATATGCCAACTGAATTAAACAGGCCAGAGAATTTCACTGTCTTTAAATTGGATCTTTGTGGATTAATGGCATTCAGTTCAACACATACTTATTAAAAGAGTCCTTGTGGAAGAGATAAATACAAACTTCCTGCCTCTATCAAACTTTTGATCTCATGCTATATTGACAAAGAATAGGTTCCTATGATCCCTATTGAATCTGCCCCTGTCTTCTCTGGGAATTAAGGCTTTTCCACCTCATGGGAGCACCACTTGAGAAGACTTTGGCTCCCATAGTCATAGACCCATGGATTAAGACTTCCAGAATGATGGGGTTCAGGACATGTTACACTGAAATAAACCTCCCATATGGAAGGTGTCCTCCCTGTACAAGGAAGAAGGAAAACATTCCTCTCAAGAGACAGGGAATTTGGGGCCAATAATCTGTACAAATAAACCTATAAAACTAATCCTTATCTTTCTAGTTACTTCTTCACCAATTACTGCTTCTGATCCAAACACCTTTGTCTTACCTATTCTTTGTTTTTACTTATTTTGTTGTTTCTTTGTCTAAAAGGTATAAAAGCTTCCTGCTCTGGTCACTTCTTTGAAACTTCAGCCTCTAGTGAAGGTCCCATGGACATGTAAAAATTCAATAAAATTTGTGTGCTTTTCTCCTGCTACTCTGTCTTACATCAATGTAATCTTTAGGCCCAAAGAAGGTAGAGGAGAATTTTTCCTTCCCTACAGATCACTTAAAAAAAACCAGTGAATTCTAACTCTTTCTGTGGTCAAAATGATCGCTTCTCGGCCTTTTGGCTAAGATCAAGCGTAGGGGACGCCTGGGTGGCTCAGTTGGTTAAGCAGCTGCCTTCGGCTCAGGTCATGATCCCAGCGTCCTGGGATCGAGTCCCACATCGGGCTCCTTGCTCGGCAGGGAGCCTGCTTCTCCCTCTGCCTCTGCCTGCCTCTCTGTCTGCCTGTGCTCACGCTCTCTCTCTTTCTAACAAATAAATAAATAAACTCTTTAAAAAAAAAAAAAGATCAAGTGTAGTATCTGTTCTTATCAGTTTAATATCTGTGGTCAAAATGAATGCAACACTAAATATATACTAATATATATATAATACTAATATATTAACAAAGAGAATTCAGAAATAATGTACCTAAATAGATATATTTAATTATTTTGTACTTTTTTTTTTTTACATCGATAGGTTTTTAATTTCTATATTCATGTGGACATAGATTTCCTGGGCTGGGATAGATCATTACTCCTTATTCATCGATTCCCCTCTGTCAGTTTTCCCCCTTGTAGGGATATTATGAGAGCAGACCATCATTCTACACATATGAGGGTCTGTATTGTGGTGAGGTACCTCCAATCCCCCCCCAAATATGAATCTGGAAGCTTATATAATATATTCCTTCCTATGGGCTGGAAATAAATTTAATCTCCCTAATGAAAGCAAAGTTCCCTTGGGAAGAGAAGGAGAAGATCCTGAATTTCTACCCATTGAAATATAAACAAATGTCAACAGGGGAAAGAGAGAAGACAGTCATCTCTGAATGTATAAGCTCTGGCATGTCTCCAAGGCTTTGGGTCATGCACCCACCCCCACTGCCGACTTGTAACCACATAATCTTGGGAGATAAATCTCTTACTATCTATCCAGTTATATAACTTCTGTGGCCTATCCTTTAACCAGTTCCCAGTGACATTTGCTAAGAAGGCACTAAGGATGCAGAAACAGGTGTATTCCCTTTCTGGCACATATCTGAGACGTGCCTCTGACTCAAGTGGTTGTTTAAAAGAAATATTTGTAGTGTACTCTTCTCTTTTAATCACCAATTTCATTCAACAATTTAGGTCCAAGTGGAAGATCCCAAAATATTTCCATATTATATTTTGGGAGAAATTTATCAATTTTTATACTGTCTTGGTGTCCTCTATACCTTGCAGTGCCCACCTCACAAGGATGTGGAGAGAAGCTGCAGAATGGGGGTCCTATGTCTGGCATTCAGTGCTCCTGAGGCATTTGGTTGATCTAATACAATACCCTCAATTCTCTGATAGCTAGAAATGAAAGTTATCTTTTGTGATAGATCGCAGAGAAAACTCTCTGTGATCATATTTTCAAATCCCACATGCACCTCCAGAATCTTGCCACACTCCTCACCAAGAGTCAGAGTCTGTGTCCTCTCCCCTTGAACTTGGAAGGGGGGGTTGCCTTTGTGATTGTCTTGACAAAAGGAGTGGGGTGGAAGTGACCCTGCGTGACCTCTGAGTCAGGGCTGTAAATGGCAGGCTCCAACTTCTTCCTGGCGCTCTCTCTCTCACCTAGGACATAAGCTTTCAGAGCCCTGAACTACGTCATGAAATGTCCAGCTTCCCAAAGCTGCTGTGCTGGATAAACCATGTGGAGAGACACAGAGAGATAAAGAAACAATCTAGGGGCCTCTGGAAGTTCTAGACTCCAGTTGTCCGAGTTTCCCCAGTCTGACATGTGAGGAGCGAGCATTCAGAATATTCCAGCACCAGCCATCGTGTGACTACAACTGCAGGAGACTTCCTGTGTGAAAACCACCTGACTGAGCCCAGTCAACCTCCCAAACCAGGCAAACTAATAACAAGATGCTGTTATTTTACACCACTAAGCTTTGGGGTGGTTTGTTATGGGGCAATAGATAACCCAAACATTCTTTGTGGAACTAGTCAAAGCAATTCAAGAAAGGGTGAGATCAGCTTCAGGTAACATTTGCTAATACCTCTCTGGAGCCGCGGTGTTCTGGGAACACCAAAGTCAGTGAAGGCAAAAATCTCAGGGGGAAGAAACAGGTGTGGTGGTAATTAAGAAAGCTTGCTTCCATCAGGGGTAATGCATCAGAGCTGAAGGAAGACTGAAAAACAGGAATCGTGGAAAGGAGACCTGCCGACAAGATTTTTCTCATCCCCCGTACCCTGCAGACTATTCAATAAACAAAGACATTGGGTCTGGTGAATTATGGCAACAGAAATGATTGATGAGGCTTTTACAATGCCCTGGATTCTATGTCCTGTAGGACTAACTGCTCACCCTTGTGCAGACCCCGCTGCCCACACAGGAAGATGATTTGTATCAGGCTTCCCTCTAGATCTCCCCATAGGGAGAAACTCTGATGACCGGATAAGGGGCAGTAATAACTCTCTGTTGGTGAGAGATGTCACCTTTATACACCAATGCTTTATGAGATTAGTTAATGTAAATCAGTCTCCTATAACTTTGTCAACTCTAGATGAACTGAGAAAGAATGAGTCCCTAAATGGGAGGACCTGACAGGCAGAAAGGGACCCAGTGACTCCCCAAGACTTTTCTCTCTGGCCTCACTCAGAGTTGGCATTAGACAGAACACTCAAAGTGTCCAGCTCATATCTAACCAACAAAACTGCTGTTTGTGATGGTCACTGATGTTGGGCAACATGGCACCTAAGACTTTCTGCTTTATTGACATAAAATATTGGCATGATAGAAACAGCACAGATTCTGGACTCTTAACTACACCAAATTCTAATCTCTGTTCTACAATAAATCAAACTGTCCCTCATTTTATTAGTTTCCCCCTACCATTGTCACTAATAATGACCATAGTACTAATAATTGTAGTAATGACAACAATAACTTAAGGGCTTACTTAGTGCCAGGCCCATTGTTCAAGGAGTACACAAAATATTTTAATCAACATTTAGTGGTATCACTAGTGATTTTAAAAATCAGATTATTGAGGTATAAGTTACATAGTGTAAAATTCACTCTTTTAAGTATACAGTTCTCTGAATTCTGACAAATGTATACAATTGTGCCACCACCACCCAATCAATCAAAATACAGAACATTTTCATCACTTCAAGAAGCTCACTTATGTCCTTTTGTGTTCAGACTCCTATCCCCACCTCTAGACTCTGGCAACCATTGAAGTGTTTGTGGTCCTTACAGTTTGCCATTCCTGGAACAGCACATTTGTGCAGTCATATCAGTATATAACTTTTGATCTTGTCTTCTTTCACTTAGCATAATAATTTTGATGGAGAAAGACAGTGAGAGAGGGAACTCAGGCAGGGGGAGCGGGAGAGGGAGAAGCAGGCTTCCTGCTGAGCAGGGAGCCCGGGCAGGGCTCAATCCCAGGACCCTAGGATCATGACCTGAGCCAAAGGCAGATGCTTAATGACTGAGCCACCCAGGAGCCCACTTAGCATAATACTTTTGAGTGTCACTCATGTCATTTCTACCATCCATATCCTTTCTTTGCTGAATAGCATTCCATAGTTGAGATATACCATATTTTGTTTAGCCGTTCATCAGGTGATGGACATTAGGGTCTTTTCCAGTTTGGGCAATCATAATCATGAATAAAGCTGCTTTAAAAAACCCATTTGTGTATAGGCTTTTGGGATGGCATATGTCTTTATTACTCTTAAGTAAATATCTAGGATTAGGATTCCTAGGTGGTATGCGATGTGTCTTAAATATAGTACATCACATCATCCTCACTGGCTGTAGTTCATGGAAAGTGTTATTGTTAGCTCCTCTGTAGACATGAATGCTAAGGCTTATGGAGGTTATAGAATTGCCTAAAATTACATGGTCAGTGGGAAGAAACCCAGGCTTGTTTGACTGCAGAGACCAAAGTCTTAACTACTACTTCTGTAGTGACTCCTAACTTATTTCCAGCTAACAGCTAACCAGTCTGGAAATTAAAGTATAAAGGGTGACCTCAGCACCCCTGTGATGAAGTGTGACAAAAACTTGATTTCAGATGGAACAATGAAAGGATGAGAGGGTATAACATGAGAAGTATTCATAGAATTGATTTGGAGGAAATGGGAATGAATCATGTGGTGACAAATACATGAAAATGACAATGAGAGTCAATTCAAAACTCAATTTAAAGATGAGTCATGATCTTTACTTTTTTATCCAGTTCAAATAACTCCAGAATGGCAGCGGGCTCCAGCATCTACTAGAGCTCTGATCGATGTTTTCTCATAAGGTTCCTCCACTGTTCACGCCTACTCAATATCACGTTAGTGCAAAGGCAAGCATAAACAGTACATCCCCGCAACACACACTTATATTTGTGAATTTCTAATGTTCTCGTGTCAACATAATACGTAATAAATTTGGTATATAAACAATTAACATCTTTAACAGTTGCATCTTATATTCAAATACATATGTATTGCTTGGATTCCAAAATGATATTCATAATATGATTAGAGAAATTATAGTGAAGATTAACCTCTAAAAATATATTGTGGAGATTCTGGAGCACTTCTGTAGAATTGGAAATAATGGGAAATTGACAATGAAATATAAAAGTAGATCATGAATAGTTAATACCCAATTCTTCTATGACAATGGTATTAAAATAACAACTAAGTAGTCACCACAGTGACAATTTAAGGCAAATTTGTCTTTCCCAGTGCCTAGCACAAGAGCTTACATTTATTATGAGCTGAATAAACATTTGCCGAGTTGAATTTAATCTTTCTGAGGTGAATGTTTATAGAAATGATGGCAAGTGCCCTGTCAAAGTCTATGGGTTCAGCATTAATAAAGGCAATATGTTTTTGTCTTTCCAATGTAACAAAAAGGAAATACAGATGTTGCCTTTAATATGGCAACCAGCTTCCCCAAAGACGTCCAAACTGAGCAAGATTGTTGACAGTTGTGACTGACACTTGGCTTGCCTGAGACATTTGAGCACTAGTGTATTCTCTTCTCATAGAAGGTAGATAGTAAGGAAAACTCTCATAAAATCCTTCTGAGGATCATTCATGAGACACAGACAAATGCAAAGAATCCAGTATCTGGAATCTCCTACCTTGTGAGGCAGAACCTACCTCCCGTTCTAGAAGCTGAAATTGACAGGAACTCTCCACCTACCACTTCCTATGCAGTCAGAGCTCTGCTATTCAGATACACTGGCCCTGTTTGAATGGGGACCCAATGACACAAAGAAGACAGAACCCTACAGAATCCATTCCATTTTTTATTACTGTGTCGTATGACATTTATGCTCCAGTGTTTCTGACCACTGTCAGTCAGTGGTCACAGCAGTGTCCTCACGTGACTAACTCTGTGGTGGGATGTTAGGTAGTATTCGAGGATCCTTTCCCTTTTAATCTGGAACTAAGAACCTAACTGGTACGTAACTGTTTTTATAAAACAGTTGCAAATAACTGAAACACATAAGGTATTTTTTTTTAAAGATTTTATTTATTTATTTGACAGAGAGATCACAAATAGGCAGAGAGGCAGGCAGAGAGAGGGGGGGGGAAGCAGGCTCCCCGCCGAGCAGAGAGCCCGATGCGGGGCTCGATCCCAGGACCCTGAGACCACGACCCGAGCCAAAGGCAGAGGCTTAACCCACTGAGCCACCCAGGTGCCCCCACATAAGGTATTTTTGAGGAATAAATTAAATGTGGGCATATTATTTACTCCAGAGGAAAACAGCAAAACTAAATAGTAGTCTGGGGCTCAAAATCAATGAAAAAAAAAAAGAGTTTGTTAATAGTGCAAAAGGGTCGCTTCCCTAGTGACTGTAAAATAAGGACCCCACATAAATGGTGGTCGTGGAAGTGTTTTGTGCAGCCAACTGCCATTGTGGTCTCATGTTAGGTCAGTTGCATGAACCAGTGGACTAGGTAAGAGTGAATTTCCAAAGTTTACTGGTCTGGATAATATGAATTGCTTCTTCTTCCTAGGACAAAACAACATTAAAATAAGCATCACTGGAAAATATTGTGGTTTCCTCTCTGGCATTTTTTTCTGTGTCCCCTTTCCAATGGAACCCAGGGTTCCCCAGCCTTGCAGATTGGCTGAAATTGATCTCACAGCAGCTCTAGGGATGGGCTCTAGTCATGGTGTGGGGATAAGATTACCATCAAGAGGGCTTCAAAGGGACAGAAAGGAGATATTAATTGGGGGGCATCTGGAGAAGAAAATTATTCTCTCTCTCCTGAACATTACAAAGAAAGATCCTCCCTTCTTCCACTGTTTGTGAACGAGGAAGCAGTTAGAGGCAGGTAATTCTTGTGACCACAGTGCTCTCATGAACAGTGGCAGCCTTAGGGCTGATCTGCCAGTGAGGAAGGCAGGGCAGAGAGACAGAAAGAAAGTGGCCCCGTGGTATCATTAAACTGCTGACCATTCAGGTCCTCCGGAAAGCAGAGGAGACGATTACCAACGCCTAAGACTTATAGGGGGTAATACTGGGGGAAGGTAATGGGGGAGGAATTGTATTGGGCCATTAAAGCCTTTAGCCCTTTGATTTAGGTCTGCCGCCTATGAAAGCAGGGGTGAGGGGGCTGGGATTGGGCAGGTGAACCTATGCCTGAGTGTAGATTTTACAAAGTCTTGGTCAGTACAATAGGGAGCTTTGGAATAAAGATTGCTTGTGGGAGGCTTCCCACATTGGACAGAAATGCCCAGGCCCTGACTCCCCCACTGTGCTTATTCTCGGGGCTGTACAGAAAGAATATGGTCTCAGCTCAAGACCGTGGGGCACTCTGCATGCCCATGGCTATCTGTTGCCTGAATTCCTCACAGGTAGGCAGCTTACTCTTTTTGGAAGGGAGACCTGAGTGGTGTACTTCTTTTATCTTTGGACTCCTTAAATTACTTGAACCACTGAATCCCTTTCTTCTTCTTCTTCTTGGTATTATTATTATTATTAAAAACACTTTGACTTCAGTTTTCTGTCACTTGTGATCAACGGAATTCCAACTAGTATGTAAGGTAATATTTTTACATTTAAACGCATTTCCCGTTCAGTTCAACATGCTCTTAAGGAGCGAGGTACCTTATTTATGTTATCTCTCATCTTCAAAAACAAATAAATGAACAGACTCCGCGTATATCACAGAACTGACATGCAGCTAGTGCCTAATAGATAGTAGCTACTATGACGGGTCTTCATTACAGTTTTATCATTCTTCAGTATTTAATAAAAGTAACTGAGTTTTTAGTCTCAAAAGATGTTTTTTTGCATAAAAATATTTATAGTTTCTTATGTTTGTGTTAGTATTCAGTTCATAAAAGGTATAAGTTTTGTTCCCTAGTTTTATAAGTCTTTCCTTTTAACTCACAAATCTTGTTACTATCTTTGCAAATCTAATATTGTGTTACAATTTTAAACACTTTGTTATTTAACGGATGCTCAATTAAAGCATTGTAGATTCGATGCCTTGAATCCTTCAAGTATTAGCACTATTGAGAAACTTTATTAGCTAAGTTTTCTTAGACATTTCAAACTATCATTGCCAATTTGATAAACTGATTCGCTCGAGTATTTCAAACACCTAATAAGGCAAAGTTACAAATCTAACATGCCAGATATTTGTAACCTCTATAAAACTTATAAATTTGATAAATTAGTTCATTAATTGAATGAAACAGATTCCCTTATCCATTCAAAAAGCTTAAGGTGGATAAAGCATATATAAAACAGCACAATAACTATAAAACAGCTTACACAGTAAGATCAACTCCATTTGAATTTACGACTTCCTGGACTCGCACACACACAATTATCTAGCCAGAAGGAGTAGATTATCATCAGGAGCCTGCTGTGTGTGACAGAGAAAGACAAATACTCTATGATCTCACTTATATGTGGAATTAAAAAAAAAAAAGCCAAATTCATAAAAACCTAGAAACAGATAGTAGAATGGTTGCCAAGGGCTCGGAGGATGGAAGAAATGGGGAGGTATGTTGGTCAAAGGGTAGAAGCTTTGAGTTATAAGATGAATAAGTTCCAGGAATTAATGTACTGCATGTTGACTATGATCAATAGTACTGAATAGTATACTCAAAATTTACTGAAAGAATAGATCTTCAGAGTTCTCACATACATGGATGTGTCAGTTAACCTGATTAGCCTGATTGTGCTAATCATTTCTCAAAGTATGTACATTTCTTTTTTTAAAAATACTTTATTTATTTATTTATCTGCCAGTGTTCATGCATATGCGTGTGCGCCAGAGAGAAAGAGAGAACACGAGCAGTGGGAGCGGCAGAAGCAGGCTCATGAGGGATTTGATCCCAGGACCCTGCGATCATGACCTGAGCCCAAGGCAGACGCTTAGCCCACTGGACCACCCAGGCATCCCTACATATTTCTGTTAGGGCCGATTTAATGTTAAAACCTGTTTAACTATTAGGGCCTGCTTAGCCAGAGCAACTCTATATTACCCATATTACCAATATGGGTAGCCATATTGTTGTTTACATCTATGGACTTCATTCTGGGAATAAACGCCCCAGCAGTTCTAAATGCCGCATCAGTTCCAAACATCCCAACAGTTCCTGGTATCGGTTCCGGGTATCGATTCCGGGAGTAAATGCCTTAACAATAGAAACCATGTACCTTGGGTCTGCGGTTATGCCCTATAAAACCAGCCTGTGAGATCGGGATGGGGTTGCTCTCCTCAGAGGCAGCCCTGGCCAGTCAGTCTGACTTCTAATGCTTGGCATAGAATAAAGCTTTGCATAACTTTCACTTTGTCTCAGTCTCGCTCCTTTGTTAACAGACCCCAACATTCTGGGGGCTCGTCTGTGATCAAACGACGAGAACTGAGCCAGCATCAGAATTTCTGGGAAAAGCCTCTGGAGGTAAGATCTCGAGACCCCATTCTTCGAGATCCCATCTGTCTGTCTGTCTGGTTGTGGAGCTCCAAGGGTATGGCCCACCGGGGAGAAACTGGACACAGTATTGCTCCCCAGGGCTGGAGTGGATGCAGGGACACCCCAAGGTGTCCCTGTAGATCGCCAAGGGGGTTTGAGTCCCCCTAGAAGGTCAGGGGACCTGCCAGGGGGTTCAAGTCCCCCTAGGCATACAGGGGATTGAGAAAATCCCCACCAGTGGCAGGTTGTATGTTTTTGAGATATCTGGTTGAGGGAGGGCCACTGGGTCTGCAGTTGTCTTTGTCTTGTCTTTTTGTTGTCTGTTGTGTTTGAAGAAATGGGGCAAGCAGAGAGTAAGGGACCTATGACACCCCTAAATCTTGTTCTCCAGCATTTCAAGGATTTTCAAGGTAAAACCACTCAGTTGGGTGACAAAGTTTACCCAGAAAAACTCTCTAAAACTGGGAATCCTTTCTCTACCTTCTGGCAGCACTTTGTTCTTCTGTCTCCCTCTTCTGTTTCTGCACCAACTTGGGTGTGGTCTGCATAACTGGCCTCTAGACCATCCTTGGTGCTTCCTGCACCACGGCTCCTTCTCTCTTCTCTGTCAAGGAGCAAGAAGAGCACCCCCTGGATCTAACACCCCCCCACTCCAGATCTTCACCCATGTGTCAGGTAAACATTAAAAGTGGAGTGGGCCCAGGTGGAACGTAAATCAGTATTTGAACTAAGTTAAGTTTGTTGGTTTAATTAAAATAGACATGTATTTAAAGTTACAGCAGTAAACATGAAACTTCAATCAAAGTTTACTGAAGGTCAAATAAGCTCATGTTATTTGTTAAAATCTGTTAACAAAGAGATGATGGAACTGATGGTTAATTGTCTGTCTCAAATTTTTTAAAAAATATTTTATTTATTTATCTGACAGAGAGAGATCACAAGTAGACAGAGAGGCAGGCAGAGAGAGAGGGGGAAGCAGGCTCCCTGCTGAGCAGAGAGCCTGATGCAGGGCTCGATCCCAGGACCCTGGGACCATGACCTGAGCCGAAGGCAGAGGCTTAACCCACTGAGCCACCCAGGCACCCCCTGTCTCAAAGTTTTAATGAGTAATTATTAAAGTAGCTTTCAAAGTCTTTAGTAACCTGAAACTTTAAAGTTTTACTTGAATGACAAATGAAATTAAATTTGTTGGACATCTAGGGATAAAATGCTAGAGTGTTGGTTACTGGAACTAGGTTTGTGCTTTTGAAATCTGTTAGTAAACATGTTTTCTGCTTAACTGATTCATAAATTTGCCTTCTAAGAATTCTGTTGTAACAGTTCACAATTGGTTAATACTTAGCCATCACTAGAGACTGAAGTGTTTCTAAGAGTACAAAATTATGCTAACTGTAAGACTGATGAAAATAAAGGAAGCAATTCTGTATATAGAAAAGTAGGAGATATGTAAAAAAGATATAAGAAATGGGAATACATTTTGTTGAAGGTAAGAGAATGTAATTTTGTCCTAAATGAGATGGTTGTTTGGAAGAAAATGGCTTGGGACAAAACCTGGATGCAAAAGAAAGTTGTAAAAGGTTTGTGAAGGGAAATCTTCAGAAAAGAAATTTTAGATATGATCAGGATGGACTAAGATTAAAATGAATTTTAAAATGTAGCACATCAGAGTGGTAAACACTACCAAAAACAACAACAACAACAACGCTGTAAGGATTTTATTAAAAGTTTTAATGTTGTCTGAAAAACCAGAGGGAAGGCAGTTGACTGATGACTGATAGAAAGTTTAAAAAAAAACTGTACACACAAAAAAGAGGGCCTAAGAGAGTGAATAGAAAAGTAAAAGTATCTGGTTACACCAGAATATGAAAGAAGATAGTAAAAGCTAAACTTCAGGGTATGTAGTAAGTAGTAGAAGGCTTGGGGGAAGTGACTTTATTTGCATTGGTTTATAGGTTTAAAAGAAAACAATGAAACATGTTAAAAATTTGACCATATAAGGTCAGTTTTGATGGATTTATTCAGAAGAAGAAAAAAAAGACTAATAAACATTTTCCTATAAAATGTTTCTGTTCAAATGAGGCATAGTATTTAAGGAAAAAAGACTAAAGCCCTGTGTCATGGCAAACTATTATGTAAATTAAAAAATGCTGTTATAAAAAAATTTGCTTTCTCTCTGTTCAAAAAGATAAAGTTTTGTTAGATTAATTAATCTACTCTTAAAAAGAGAATGTAAATGGTTTTCTCTTTGCCTGCCCAGAGAAACCAGTGTCTATGTTTTGTTTTATCAGATCTGAAACATCCGTAATCCTATTTAGGCATGTACTTTAAAACTTTCTAAGATTTTAGCAATTGTCGACAAGATTAAATTGTAAATGAGATCTCTTTGACTCATAAGACTTTTCCTTGGTATACAAAGTTCCTCAGGAAATACTGCTAAACCAATGATAAACCTTGGGTTACATTTGGGTAAATGCTATAACTATTATAGAGATTCTATGCATTTCCTAAAGTTTTAACCTTTTGATAAGGTCATCACTTGATATTGCAATTATTGAAATGTTATGTGTCACAAAAGTAACCTGATTTTCTTGCCGGTTAAGTTGTAAACTCTCATCTCCTCAACGTTAACCATATTTATTCTGAGTTTTTGTCACTTATAATTGTTTTAATTCTCTTGTAAAATAAGTTTTACCTTAAAGGAGATTCATATAAAAGACTTTCAGGACAAATACAGGTCTTTGATATGTTAAAAATCCTAAAACTGAAATGAGTAAGAATTTCCAGAAGTAAGGGCTGCATTCGGACTAAACCAGAATTAATAACATGGGACTAGATGAACTGATTTTAAACAATTACTGGTTTTCTAATGTTTGCTCTTCCAGACTAAGGAAACTTTTTTCTTAAGATGTCTGTGACTTACAGAAATGTAAAAATATTCGTTTGTAAACAAATCAAAACATTCAACTTTTTTCTCTGTCTAAACCCTCTGAAACTCAAAAGGTCTCAGCAAGTATTCCTTCTTCCATGGCAATCAGTCTTATTGAACATACGTTCAATAAGAATCTGTTCTCCTTGTAACAGGACACCATGAAAAACACTGGTTATTTTACCAAAACTTTGACTGGAATGTCATATTTGAAAAAAAACTCGGATATAACCAGACGGCTTAAAGGAACTAAGGTTGACTTTATAAAACCTGGAGCTGTAAAGCCCTTTGGAACTCTTGGCCTGATACCATGCTTACAGAGTTCCCAGCAGCCTCACCAGGTGAGTAAAGAATGTCACTTCCTGGCAGGTGCAGGGACCTCAGGATGCATTGGGGACCTCAGGAAAAGGAATTCGCCCAAATCAACAGGTATTGCAGGCATGTCTGATAACAAGTATATGGCTTGGCTTCTGGCCTGAAGAGGCTACTAAAAGTTCAACCTAGAGATTCCTTATAAGAAGTTCCAGCAAAGCAGATTCTAAAAGATCTGTATAATCACTCATTGTTCTTGCCGAACTTATGTAAATAATTTGGCCAAGTTCGTTAAAACCGGACTTGTTTTTCAAATAAGTTAGTCCTGATTTGGTTTTCTCTGGAAATGAGGGTTATTTTAGAGAGAAAAATTAGGTTTCTGTAACATACCTTTGTGAATATTAAGTTCTAGATTTTATTGTCTTTAAATGTTTGGTTGCCTAAGCTAGACAACTTGAGGTAAACGTCAGAGAAGTTACACAATAACTCGTTTAAACAATCTTGCCTAATATTCTGTAGGGATAATAACAGAACCCATTGGACACAAATATATGTTAGTTTTTATGGATACCTTTTCATGCTGGGTAGAGGCTTTTTCCGCCAAACATGAGATGGCAGGAATAGTAGCCAAAAAGCTACTAAAAAAATAATTCCTAAGTTTGGGTTGCCTCTCACAATCGGGTCAGACAATGGCCCTGCATTTGTAAATTCAGTCTCACAGGCATTGGCCAAGGCCGTGGGCACTGATTAAAAACTACACTGTGCCTACCGGCTCCAGAACTCCGGACAAGTAGAGAGAATAAACGGAACTCTTAAAGAAACCTTGACAAAGTTGTTTCTGGAGACTGGTGGTGGATGGGTGGATCTTCTTCCCTTGGCCCTCCTTAGGGCGTGATGTACACCCTACTGAAACAAGGTGACCCCATTTGAAATAATGTTCGGGAGAACCCCACCGCCCGACTCTGCCCACAGCTACAAGAGGTTGCCCTAGCAGAAATGACTGATCAGTCTGTACTCCAGTCACTGCAGGTGCTACAGTCTGTCTTAAAAAGAGCCCACGCAGGGATCCTAACAGCCTACACTGAGACGGAGACAGACGTAAAACCATATCCTTACCAACCCGGAAACTTGGTTTGGATATGCCGCCACTGAATGGAAAACTTGGAGCCTCGCTGGAAGGGACCATTTCCTGTCATCCTGACCACCCCCACGGCAGTAAAAGTAAAAGACATCAGGGCCTGGATTCACTCACTCATGTCACATCAAACAAGCCGAAAACAGAAATGGGAGCCACTGCCAATGGACCCTGCCAACCGTGGGCTGAAACTAAGACTCAAGAGGGCCTCATAATTTAGTCACTTATAACCCAGTTCCTACTCAGCAGCATCCAAGGGACACCTTATCGGCCTGAAACAGCCCAGTGGACCATAATAGTCCCTACTGTCTTCACTAACTCACACTATGCCTTAGTCTCGCTTTGTTCCAAAACTCTTCCTGAAACGAACTCTGTGTAACTGCCCACATTCTCCCCCAAGTTGGTTATTATGGAGGACCTGAGGGATTCCAACATCTTGCTGCAGGGATAGAATAGACAAAGTGTGTGGTTCCCATCTTAATCCCAGCACTAATTGTGGCAGGGATAGCAGGGTCCACAGCAATAAAAACCGCAGCTTTAATAAAGGATCAACACTTGCAGGCCCCTTGGTTTTACTATTACTAACGTTACTTTTGGGCCCCTGCATTATAAACTCCTTAATGTCGTTTATACAAAACAACAACAATAACTGGGGCGATAAAAATGTTAGTCCTAATAACCCCTTACAACAGGAGGACATAAAACTGGCTAAAAAGTCAAGGAATTGACTAATCTCCAAAGAAAAGGGGGGAATGTTGGGGCTGATTTAATGTTAAAACCTGTTTCACTATTAGGGCCTACTTAGCCAGAGTGACTCCATATTACCCGGGTAGCCATTTTGTTGTTTACATCTACGGACTTCATTCTGGGAATAAACGCCCCAGCAGTTCTAAATGCCCCAGCAGTTCCAAACATCCCGGCAGTTCCTGGTATCAGTTCCAGGTATCGATTCCGGGAGTAAACACCTTAACAATAGAAGCCACGGACCTTGGGTCTGCGGTTATGCCCTATAAAACCAGCCTGTGAGATCAGGACAAGGTCGCTCGCCTCAGAGGTGGCCCTGGCCGGTCAGTCTGACTTCCAATGCTTGACATAGAATAAAGCTTTGCATAACTTTCACTTTGTCTCAGTCTTGTTCCTTTGATAATGGACCCCAACAATTTCAAATCTGCTATGGCATACTTTAAATATATAAAGTTTTGTTTCTCAATTTAAGTCGGTAAAACTGGAAAAAAAGAGGGTGGGGGAAGAGGGAGAGAGAGAGAAAGAGAGAGAGTCTGCTGTGCTTGCATATTAAAAACTTAGGCCCATGAGGAAGTTATTGGTCCAGGTTAGGGTAGAGAATATGGCTGGGGATCAGCATCCAGATATTGCTTCAAGGGGAGTGCTACCTGAGCCTCAGGGTCATGCCCTCTGTGTCCCTTCTTACAATCTTCTTACAAGACTTCACACTTACAGTTTTCAGCTGGGATAAAATGTAGTCTAATACGCAACCTATCGTATGTGGTCTTTGGTTTGTCTTTCAAGTTTCATCCTCACCCACATTTTCAACTTTTTATTATTTAATTTCCATGGACAAAATTCTAAATCTCCTACCTCAATTGCAACTTACCTCTTTGCTGTCTGATTAGGTATAAAAAATTCAGCACCCTCCTTATATTTTACTCTTTTGTTTGTTTTAGCTACCTCTCTTCCAGTGTAATTTATTGAGAAAAAACAAATTTCTCTGCCCTAGGGAGTTACCCTTCTATTGGAAAGAGCTAAGACATGTACCTAAATCACCTATAGAAAAGGGAAAAAACAAAGATAACTGTTAAAGCATTACAAGCACATTTATAGAGGATCACTGTGGTTGGCAGAATTCTAAGGTGGTCCCAATGAACTTTGCCCCCCGTATTACTTGTGTTATGTTATCTTCTGTAGCAACAAAAATATTCCAGATGTAACTATGGTCACGAATCAGTTGACCTTGAGATAAAAAGGTTATCCAAATGAGCCAACCTAATCACATTAGCTCCATGAAAGAGAAAGTTTTCTCTGGTGGCTGACAGAAGAAATCAGGGATCTTGGAAGCTAGGAAATGAACGTGAAGGAAGCTGTTGTTGAGAAGAAAGGATCCTCATCACAAGGACCTGAAAGTGACCGCTAAGAAGTTGACAGTGTTCCTATGTGACAACCACCAAGGAGGTAGAGACCTCAATCCTATAACCAGAAGAAACTGAATTCAGACAACTATCTCAATCAGTTTAGAAGTGATTCATCCCCAGAGGCTCCAAAAAAGAGCCAAGCTGGACTGACACCTTGATTTCAGCCCTGTGAGAACCTAAGCAGAGAGCTCAGCTAAGCCTGCCCAGACTTCTGACCTGTAGGACTATGGGCTAGTAAGTGGCTATTGCTTTAAGTCACTCTGCTGTGCTGCAGTAGAAAAAAATACCATCACACGGATAAAATTTCCACTGAAGCCCAAAGACTCAATTTATTAAACTTGTAGTTAATGCATATATTATTTATGTATAAATGATATATATGTATAGGTATGTATATATACATGGAATATAAATGAAGGTGTCTTTAAGGTAGGGATATCTTTGAATATAAAACCCAGTGTTTTGTGGGCTTTCCTGTTGGAACCAGGAAGTGAGACTAAGCCTAGGAACGTGAAGTCTTGTTTGATTTAGAGAGTTTAGGAATATGGGTAAAAATGTTCAACAGGAAAAATCTCAAAGGTGCACAGAGTTTTCCTCTCTCAGCAGCTTTGCCAGAAATGTCTATGCTGTTTTCTTGATGGCATGAAGCATTCAAAGGAGATGTCTTCTAGGTCGGGCATTTATTAGTGAGAACATTTTCATGTATATTGTTATTCAGTTGGCAAGTTATCTAGCAAGACTCTTTTTTTTTTAAAGATTTTATTTATTCATTCGACAGACAGAGATCACAAGTAGGCAGAGAGGCAGGCAGAGAGAGAGAGAGGAGGAAGCAGGCTTCCCGCTGAGCAGAGAGCCCGATGCGGGGCTCGATCCCAGGACGCTGGGATCATGACCTGAGCCGAAGGCAGAGGCTTTAACCCACTGAGCCACCCAGGCGCCCCTCTAGCAAGACTCTTGAGAACGGAGTTCAGGGGAGGCAAATGCTGGGAAGGAAGGACAGGGAGAGAGAAGATGAGGACATAGGGATGCTTCTGGTGGGGGGGGCAGTATAGGTGGAGTGTACACGGAGGGGCCCTCTGCCTTGGAATCACACAGAGGGAGGGGCACAGCAGCAAAGAGAAGGAAAGGTACAAGAAACATAATGAAGGAGGATGTGTAAGTCCACTGGACTTTTGTCCAGAGCTTGCCCACACCCAAAGACACAAGAGTGAAAACCCATCTGCCTTTTATTTTCCCCATGAAAGCCCATGTACAAAGGAAAGGAAAGAAAGTTCTAAAACAACCACTTTAATGCTGTCTGTATTTCTCCCCTTATCCTTTCTGAGATGTAATAATGACCAGCTCCTACAATGTCTTTAACACAGAAGGTACTTTAACTTTTTCAAAGCACAGGCTGTACAAAGATCTTTCATTTCCTGACTGGACATGAGGATGAAGTTTATAGTCTTTTTATTGCTATTATTTTGACATTTTTATACACTTGTTCCCACATAGCATAGAACATGTTACCCCCTATAATTTCTTTTATATACTACTTGACTTAAAGATTGTTTCAAACCTTCTTGCTTCTAAATCATTTTTATTTTTAGGCAGTCAGAACAAGGGAGAGGTGGTTTTTAAAAGTACCAGAGTGGTCGAGTTGAAGGTGTTGTTGTTTTTATTCCTTTCTTAGGTTTGCCTACCTAAAATCATACCAATGGTTTATAAAGAAATGAGACAAAAGATATTTTGAGCTTTATCTTATTTAAGTCCAATTATTATTATATGATAAATATACTTAAATAATATATATTTAAGCATTAATTAAGCCTTCTAGACTAGCTTAGCAGATAATTTTATTTATCTGCTTTCCCAATAGATTGTTTTTACATTCATTTTTTTTTTTACTAGGATTTAGATTGAACAGTATGTCTAATGATCTCATCACTGGTGTTTTTATAAGTGATAACAACAATTAACATCTGTGAAATGTCCTTAGTGCACCAAGAGTTTTATAGAACTTCTAACATGGCAAATTTCTACTCATAATCTTATTCAAGGACTTATTATTCTATACCCTATCATTTTAAATGGTGAGAAAATGACTCAATATTATAAAATATTTCATTCCCAAATTTTTACCTTAGTTGCCTACTAACATGTTATCTTGTAATTTTAATTAAAGATTTATCAGTCTTTACTTAAATATAGTTTTTGTTATAAAAACCCTAACAGGGACACCTGGATGGCTCAGTGAGTTAAGCCTCAGCCTTCAGCTCAGGTCATAATTTCAAGGTCCTGGGATTGAGCCCCGTGGACTCCCTGATCAATGGGGAGCCTGCTTCTCTCTGTCTCTCTGCCTGCCTCTCTACCTACTTGTGATCTCTCTCCCTGTCAAATAAATAAATAAAATCTTAAAAAAATAATTTTAAAAAACCCTTACAGAGTAATGATTACAAATGTACCCTTTTCATAACAGGAGACTAGTTCCTCACCAAGCACTAGGCACTTCAGCTGTTGGAACCTCAGTGTTCAGACCACATGTCTCAGGTTCAGAGTTCTTGGCCTCAGGGGCTCCAATTGTGAAAAGGAACAAGGAATGTAAAGCAGTGAACTTTTGACTCTGTATTCATTATGTTGCCAATGATTATGTACACACTTTTCTTATGTACAAATACTGATACTGAATGATCATTTAAAGAGTTTCATGAGTGGAACAAGCCAAGTTCTCTAAGAATGTGGGAGGAAAATGGTTTACATGAGGAGGAAAATAGAAACAATTATTAGAAATTATTACCAGCAACTATATGCCAACAAACTCAACCATCTGGAAGGAATGGATGCATTCCTAGAGACATATAAACTACCAAAACTGAAACAGAAAGAAATAGAAAACCTGAACAGACCCATAACCAGCAAGGAAATTGAAGCAGTCATCAAAAACCTCCCAACAAACAATACCCCAGGGCCAGACAGCTTTCCAGCAGAATTCTACCAAACATTTAAAGAAGAAACAATACCTATTCTACTGAAGCTGTTTCAAAAAATAGAAATAGGAGGAAAACTTACAAACTCATTTTATGAGGCCGGCATTACCCTGACCCCCAAACCAGACAAAGACCCTGTCTAAAAGGAGAATTACAGACCAATATCCCTGATGAACATGGATGCCAAAATACTCAACAAGATCCTAATCAATAGAGTCCAACAGTACATTAGGAGGCTTATCCACTACAACCAGGTGGGATTTATTCCTGGAATGCAAGGGTGGATCAAAATTCAGAAATTAATAATGTGATAGGGTACATTAATAAAAGAAAAGACAAGAACCATATGATCCTCTCAATTGATGCCAAAAAATCATCTGACAAAATACAACATCCTTTCCTCATTAAAAAATAGAGTCATTGCCATAAGACAGATGGTGGGGTTGAGCCCTCTCTGACCCTTATCAGAGAGACCTCGGACATATTATTATTTAACTTTTCCAGATTTTGGTTTCCTCATCTGTAACAACAGTGTCAGCAACAATAATTGTTATTATGTATAAGGGAGTTGAGTTAAGAATTAAGGCTCCTGATGTATACAAACTGATAAAAAATATTATTTTATTTCTTCATAATTTGTTGTCTGTAATGTCTCTGAAAGAAAAAATAATACTAAACTTACTTATATAAAGATTCATAGGCCAAAGCCTGTGTATGACTCTGCTCAGACTTCCAAAACAAACTATCATGGATGGGAAGGCTTGAAAAATAAACATTTATTTTCTCACAGTACTGGAAGCTAGAAGTCAGAGATCAGGATGTCAGCATGACTGATGTCTGATGAAGTGTCTCTTTCTGGCTTGTAGATGTCTGCCTGCTTGCTGTGTCTTCACACAGTGGAGAGAAAGAGCAAGCTCTCTAGTGTCTGTTCTGATAGAGGCACTAATCCCATGGGACGGAGGCCCCACCCTTATTAGCTCTTCTAACAGATTCCCTCCCAAAGGCCCCAACTATCATATTTGGGGCTGGGGATTCAGCAAATAAATGTTGGGAGGACATAAACAATCAATCCCCAATGACAAGTTTTGACCCCCATATCAAGTAAGGTGGCAGCATGAATGGAAAGAAAGGAACACATATGGAAACTCTTCCAGAAGAAATTTTGATATAACTTATTTTTAAAAATTAACATATAATGCATTATTTGCCCCAGGGGTATAGGTCTGTGAATCATCAGGCTTACACATTTCACAGCACTCACCATAGCACATACCCTCTCCAATGTCCATAGCCTAGCCACCCTATCCCTACCCTACCGTGCCCCAGCAACCCTCAGTTTGTTTCATGAGATTAAGAGTCTCTTATGGCTTGTTTCCATCCCGATCCCATCTTATTTCATTCTTTCCTTCCCTACCCCCCCACAATCCCCCTGCCCTTCCTCTCAAATTCCTCATATCAGAGAGATCATATGATAATTTTCTTTCTCTGATTGACTTATTTCACTCAGCATAATACCCTCTAGTTCCATCCACATGGTTGCAAATGGCAAGGTTTTGTTTCTTTTGATGGCTGCATAGTATTCCATTTTGTGTGTGTGTGTGTGTGTGTGTGTGTGTGTGTGTGTGTGTGTATACCACATCTTCTTTATCCATTCATCTGTTGATGCACATCTAGGTTCCTTCCATAGTTTGGCTATTGTGGACATTGCTGCTATAAACATTGGGTACACGTGCCCCTTCAGATCACTCCATTTGTATCTTTGGGGTAAATACCCAGTAGTGTGATTGCTGAGTCATAAGGTAGCTCTAATTTCAACTTTTTGAGGAAACTCCATGCTGTTTTCTGTTTTCCAGAGTGGCTGCACCAGCTTGCATTCCCACCAACAGTGTAGGAGTATTCTCCTTTCTCTGAATCCTTGCCAACATCTGTCATTTCCTGAGTAGTTGATTTTAGCCATTCTGACTGGCGTGAAGTGGTATCTCACTATGGTTTTGATTTGTATTTCCCTGATGCCCAGTGATGTTGAGCATTTTTTCACGTGTCTGTTGGTCATCTGGATGTCTTCTTTGCAGAAATGTCTGTTCATGTCCTCTGCCCATTTCTTGATTGGATTATTTGTTCTTTGGGTGTTAAGTTTAATAAGTTCTTTATAGATATTGGATACTAGCCCTTTATCTGATATGTCATTTGCGAATATCTTCTCCCATTCTGTCAGCTGTCTTTTGATTTTGTTGACTGTTTCTTTTGCTGTGCAAAAGCTTTTGATCTTAATGAAGTCCTAATAGTTCATTTTTGCCTTTGCTTCCCTTGCCTTTGGTGATGTTTCTAGGAAGAAGTTGCTGTGGCTGAGGTCCAAGAGGTTGCTGCCTGTATTCTCCTCAAGGACTTTGATGGATTCCTGTCTCACATTGAGATCTTTCATCCATTTTGAATCTATTTTTGTATGTGGTGTAAGGAAATGGTCCAGTTTCATTCTTCTGCATGTGGCTGTCCAATTTTCCCAATATCGTTTGAGAATTTTCCATTGGACATTCTTTCCTGCTTTGTTGAAGATTAGTTGACCATAGAGTTGAGGGTCTATTTCTGGGCCCTCTTTTCTGTTCCATTGATCTATGTGTCTGTTTTTGTGCCAGTACCATACTCTCTTGACGATTACAGCTTTGTAATAGAGATTGAAGTCTGGAATTGTGATGCTGCCAACTTTGGCCTTCCTTTTCAACATTCCTCTGGTTATTCAGGGTCTTTTCTGGTTCCATGTAAATTTTAGAATTATTTGTTCCATTTCTTTAAAAAATTGATGGGATTTTGATAGGGATTGCATTAAATGTGTAGATTGCTTTAGGTAGCCTAGGCATTTTCACAATATTTGTTCTTCCAATCCATGAGCATGGAATGATTTTCCTTTTCTTTGTGTCTTCCTCAATTTCTTTCATGAGTACTTTATAGTTTTCAGAGTACAGATTCTTTACCTCTTTGGTTAGGTTTGTTCCTAGATATCTTATGGGTTTGGGTGCAATTGTAAATGGAATCGACTCCTTAATTTCTCTTTCTTCTGTCTTGTTGTTGGTGTATAGAAACTCAACTGATTTCTGTACATTGATTTTATATCCTGACACTTTACTGAATTCCTTCCTATATGAGTTCTAGCAGATTTGGAGTGGAGTCTTTTGGGTTTTCCATATGAAGTATCATATCATCTGCAAAGAGTGAGAGTTAAGACTTCTTCTTTGCTGATTCAGATGTTTTTATTTCTTTTTGTTGTCTGATTGCTGAGGCTAGGACTTCTAGTACTATGTTGAATAGTGGTGGTGATAGTGGACAGCCTTGTCCTGTTCCTGACCTTAGGGGAAAAGCTCTCAGTTTTTCCCCAGAGAATGATATTCACTGTGGGTTTTTCATTGATAGCTTTGATGATATTGAGGTATGTATCCTCTATCCCTACATTTGAAGAGTTTTGATCAAGAAAGGATGCTGTACTTTGTCAAGTGCTTTTTCAGCATCTATTGAGAGTATCCTATGGTTCTTGTTCTTTCTTTTATTAATGTATTGTATCACATTGATTGATTTGTGGATGTTGAACCAAACTTGGAGCCCAGGAATAAATCCCACTTAGTCATGGTGAATAATCCTTTTGATGTACTGTTGAATCCTATTGCCTAGCATTTTGGTGAGAATTTTTATGTCTGTGTTTATCAAGGATACTGGTCTGTAATTCTCCTTTTTGATAGGGTCTTTGCCTGGTTTTGGAATCAAGGTAATGCTGGCCTCATAAAATGAGTTTGTCAGTTTTCCTTCTATTTCTATTTTTTGGAACAGTCTCAGGAGAATAGGTATTAATTCTTCAAATGTTTGGTAGAATTCCCCTGGAAAGCCATCTGGCCCTGGGCTCTTGGTTTTTGGGAAAAAATTTTAAAATATTTTATTTATTTATTTGAGAGAGAGACAGTGAGAGAGAGCACGAGCGAGGAGAAGGTCAGAGGGAGAAGCAGACTCCCCGTGGAGCTGGGAGCCCAATGCGGGACTCAATCCCGGGACTCCAGGATCATGACCTGAGCCGAAGGCAGTCGTCCAACCAACTGAGCCACCAGGCGCCCGGTTTTTGGGAAATTTTTGATGACTGCTTTAATCTCCTTACTGGTTATGGGTCTGTTCAAGTTTTCTATTTCTTCCTGGTACAGTTTTGGTAGCTTATATGTCTCTAGGAATGCATCCATTTCTTCCCGATTGTCAGATTTGCTGGCATATAGTTGCTCATAATATGTTCTTATCATTGTTTGTATTTCTGTGGTGTTAGTTGGGATCTCTCCTCTTTCATTCATGATTTTATTAATTTGGGTTCTTTCTCTTTTCTTTTTGATAAGTCTGGCCAGGGGTTTATCAATTTTATTAATTCCTTCAAAGAACCAGCTCCTAGTTTCATTGGTTTGTTCTACTGTTCTTTTGGTTTCTATTTCACTGATTTCTGCTGTGATCTTTATTATTTCCCTTCTCCTGCTGGGTTTAGGCTTTCTTTGCCATTCTTTCTCCAGCTCCTTTAGGTGTAGGGTTGGGTTGTGTACTTGAGACCTTTCTTGTTTCTTGAGGCTTGTGTGGCTATACACTTTCCTCTCAGGACGACCTTTGTTGTGTCCCAAAGATTTTGAACAGTTGTGTTTTCATTTTCATTTGTTTCCATGAATTTTTAAAATCCTTCTTTATTTTTTTAAAGATTAAAAAAAATTTATTTATTTGAGAGAGAGAAAGTGAGAGGGAGAGCATGAAAGGGGAGAAGGTCAGAGGGAGAATTAGAGTCCCCACAGAGCTGGGAGCCTGAAGCGGGACTTGATCCCAGGACTCCAGGATCATGACCTGAGCTGAAGGCAGTCAATTAACCAACTGAGCGACCTAGATGCCCCTAAAATTCTTCTTTAATTTCCTGGTTGATTCATGCATTCTTTAGTAGGATGCTTTTTAGTCTCTATATATTTCAGTTCCTTCCAACTTTCCTCTTGTGATTGAGTTCTAGTTTCAGAGCACTGTGGTCTGAAAATATGCAGGGAATGTGGTCTGGAAATACTCAGGGAATGATCCCCATCTTTTGGTACCAGTTGAGACCTGATTTGTGACCCAGGATGTGATCTATTCTGGAGAATGTTCCACGTGCACTGGAGAAGAGTATGTATTCTGTTTCTTTGGGATGGAATGTTCTGAATATATCTGTGATGTCCATCTGGTCCAGTGTGTCATTTAAAGGTTTTATTTCCTTGCTGATCTTTTGCTTAGATGATCTGTCCATTTCAGTGAGGGGGTGTTAAGGTCCCCTGCTATTATTGTATTATTGTCAATGTATTTCTTTGATTTTGTTATTAATTTGTTTATATAATTGGTGGCTCCAATGTTAAGGGCATAGATATTTAAAATTGTTAGATCTTCTTGTTGGACAGACCCTTTAAGTATAATAGTGTCCTTAAAATCTAAATCTAATTTATCTGATATAAGGATTGCCACCCCAGCTTTCTTTTGATGTCCATTAGCATGGTAAATTGTTTTCCACCCCCTCGCTTTAAATTTGGAGGTGTCTTTGGATCTAAAATGAGTTTCTTGTAGACAGCATATCAATGGGTTTTGTTTTTTATCCATTCTGATACCCTGTGTCTTTTGATTGGGGCATTTAGCCCATTTGCATTCACAGTAGCTATTGAAAGTCTATTAATTTAGTGCCATTGTATTGCCTGTAAGGTGACTGTTACTATATATTGTCTCTGTTCCTTTCTGGTCTGTTACTTTTAGGCTCTCTCTTTGCTTAGAGTACCCCTTTCAATATTTCCTGTAGGGCTGGATTGGTATTTGCAAATTCTTTCAATTTTTGTTTGTCCTGGAAGCTTTTTATCTCTCCTTCTATTTTCAGTGACAGCCTAGCTGGATATAGTATTCTTGGTTGCATATTTTTCTTGTTTAGTACTCTGAATATATCATGCCAGTCCCTTCTGGCCTGCCAGGTCTCTGTGGATAGGTCTGTTGCCAATCTAATATTTTTACCATTGTATGTTACAGACCTCTTTTCCTGAGCTTCTTTCAGGATTTTCTTTTTGTCATTAAGAATTGTAAGTTTTACTATTCGATAACAGGGTGTGGACCTACTTTTATTGATTTTGAGTGGGGTTATCTGTGGGTTTTGATGCTTGTTCCCTTTGCCATATTAGGGAAATTCTCTACTATAATTTGCTCCAATATGCCTTCTGCTCTTCTCTCTCTTTCTTCTTCTTCTGGGATCCCAATTATTCTAATAGTGTTTCATCTTATGATATCACTTATCTCTTGATTTCTCCCCTCATGGTCCAGTAGTTCTTTGTCTCTCTTTTTCTCAGCTTCTTTATTCTCTGTCATTTGGTCTTCTATATCACTAATTCTCTCTTCTGCCTCATTCATCCTAGCAGTAAGAGCCTCCATTTTGTATTGTACATCATTAATAGCTTTTTTTATTTCAACTTGGTTAGATTTTAGTTCTTTTATTTCTCCAATAAGGGATTCTCTAATATCTTCCATGCTTTTTTTGAGCCCAGCTGGCACCTTGATAATTGTCATTCTGAACTCTAGTTCTGAGATATTACTAATGTCCTTATTGATTAGATCCCTAACCATCAGTACTGCCTCTTGTTCTTCTTCTTCTTTTTTTTTTTTTGTGGTGAGTTTTTCTGCCTTTTCATTTTATCCAGATAAGAACAGATGAATGAGAGAACAAAATACCAAAAGGGTGGCAAAGACCCCAGAAAAATATACACTAAACAAATCAGAAGAGATCCAAAACCAGTGGGAGAAGAAAGGGGGAAAAATAAGAAGATAAAAAATAAAAAATAAAAAATATATATATTAGACTGTTGAATAAAACACAGCCACCACTTGATTTTAGGTGTATTCTGGTCTCTTAGGAGAAACTACCTCCCAAAATTTTAAAGAAAGAAAACCTTATACATATATAAAAATAAGGATAAACATGATGAAGGGATGTAACATGAACGTAAAGATGAAAATTTAAAAAGATTCTTAAAAAGAAATAAATAAGATAAGAAGTTGGTTGGAAAAAGAAAGAAAAAAAAAGAGGAGAAAATGTTATCAGGCTGGAGACTAAAACAAAGCCATGCACTAGATTTAGGGTGTATTTTGATCTCTTAGAAGAAATTGTATCCCAAAATTAAAAATAAATACCTATATGTATATAAAAATGAGGTTAAATATTTGCTATAACTTATTGATTAGCCATGTACATAGCTATCTTTCTAAACCCATAGCTATCTTTCTAAAACTAAAACACAATTTTTGATCCATGGCATATTTTTTGAAATAGCAATGACTTGGGCTGCCAAGAATAGCTAACCCACTTGACGACATCTTAATCAGGGGACACATTTGATTATTTTACATGTCAGTGAGTTCAAGGTAGGTAAGGTAGTTCCAGGGGTAAGGTAGTTCCAGGGGCAATCCTGTGACTTGGTGACATCTCTAAAGACTCAGGTCCTTTTCCATCCTGTTCCTTGACTATTGTCACTGAAATTGCTTTTATTCTCATGTTGCCCCCTCATGGTCACATGATTGCCACCAGAGCTGGGATGTAATGTTGTGACACCAGCATTGTAAGCCAGAAGGAATGTGCAGAACCAAAGGCTTTTGTATCCTTTATCCCACAGGCTTTCCCAAAAGCCTCTTTTTGGCTCACTAGCTGGATCTGGGTCACGTGATTACTCATTCCTGGCAGAAAGGGAGTCTGAAAAGACAAATCGTCTCACTTTTTCACCTCCTATGGTGGAAGGTGGATGACTATAAAGGGGGTGTGTGTGTGCTGAGAATTACTATTGCATTAATCAAATAGTAATTTTACCCACTGTATGAAAACAGGACAGAAAATGAGATGCTTTTGGAAACTGCTGGACATCTACCACTGTAGACATGGGGGCCGAAATCGAGGATTTCCTGATGCGGTTTGGGGCATCATGGTGACAACATTTATAGAAATCATAATGTTGTTGAGAAAATCAAGCCAGGAGTTTTAAATATTATTTTTTCTTCTAGGCCTGTTCTAGGAATCATGAGATGATGATCTCTTTGATATGGTTGAGAACCTTTTGTAGAACCAGGGCTGGAGAGTGTCCCTGTGTTTCTCTTCTAGTCTGGAATCCTCTACCACCTCCTTACCTTTAGGGAGGACCAGATCTTCCTATGTGTTCCTAGGAAGTACCACTATAAGACATTCTGGAATCTTCTCTTAGAAAAATAAAATAATAAAAATTAAAAAGCAGAATGATGGTTACGTATTACATTCTATGGGAACTCAAAAGATCTCCAAACCACATTTTTAGTCATTTCTGACTACCATTATAGAAGAAACGTGATGGTAGAAATCCCTTTTCCTAAACATTGTGAGAAAAAAACAGTCTCACCTTCAGAGCTGTGTCACTGGATGGTTATGATTCAAGAAATTACAGGTCAGTTTCCTGGGCCTGATGACCTCTATGGAACAGAGTAAGCATTTCAAAGAGAACAATGACATATGTGATTTGCAGGTTTTGTGTGTGCTGGCACTTTTACTTCCTGTTGCTTATCATGATTGTACACAGGCAGTTATTTAGCTCTTAGAAGTTGTAAGTCAAGAAGCCTTGTACTAGCATTAGCTTCATAGCTGTGAGAGCCTTGAATTGAGAGGCTATTTTTGTATAAGTGGAAGGTGTGGGTCCTCCTCCTTTTTAATTCTGAAGGAAAGCCACATTTTCTAAGTGACGTTTGAGTGACAGGAAGGAATGATGCTGTGATATCATGATCCTCTTCCTGTCTCTGCCCCGAAATCAGTGTCGTTCTGTGATGGCTGGAAGGGACTGTTTATTGCAGGACAGAATTTTCCTGTGTGTGGTTCCCTTTGCCATATTAGGGAGTGACTTTCATGTCAAAACACAGTGACACAATCTCCACATGCCAGCAGCTCTGCCTGATTGTCCCTCAGCTCTAGGTAAGCATTACTCTACTGTGAAATGTGATCCACTAGACTCATAAGGTGTTTTTAGAGGGTTTGCGATTACCTGACCCAGGTCTCACAAACATCACAGAAGCTGTCAGCCTAACAAGTCAGGAGCAATACCCTCAGATTTTCACCATGGCTCCTGAAGCTAGTTAAGGAAGACAAGAAGCCATAAGTTCTCCCCTGAAAGTGTGAAAATCAAATTACTTTATAACCTTAGGAAACAACCGAGTAGGTTCTCCTCCCCGTATTATTCTGTAAATAGCCACAGAACAGGATCATGACTCATACTTCTAAGGCAGCGGTTCTCATACTTCAACGTACATGAGAATCCTGGAAGGCTGGTGAAAACACAGAATGCTGGGCCCATTCCCAGAGTTTTGCTTCAGGAGGTCTAGAATTTTCATTTGTATCGAGTTCCAGATGCTGCTAGGGACCAGGGGCCACACTCTGAGAGTCATTTCCTAAAGAAATGATACGGAATTCTGGGTCTCCCCATATGACACATTTTTGTCTGAGTCTGAGTTATTAATGTTTATCATGGTCTGAACTGCTTTTTCTGATGACAGCGGGTCTAAATTAGCCACACACTTTAATTGTGAGTCAGCACTGGGAAAAGAGCTCTGGCAGTTTGGCCCTGGCTGTGCTAAAAAACATCAAGTTTGCATTAGTGCCCTGCATGAGACCCTGCCCAGGTGAGGCATGGCAGCTTCACCCCAGAGAGGTTAAAGGAAGGCCGCATGCACACGTAACCCCTTGAATGGTGACAGAAGCATCACACAGATGCCCTCCATGGTTCTGGATAAAAAAACACATTTCCTCAGCTCAGTGGCAGGGTTTCTCATACATCTTTGGATGGAGTTTGTAGGAGAGGTGGCGGGCTCCCAGGGAGGTGTTGCTGCTTTTGAGCTCTCGGTGGTACAGCAAATTATATCTTTCCACAGGTTGCACTGACTTCATTTGAGGGGGGTTGCATTTCCATGTGAAGCACGGTTCCTTCCTGGGGCAAGGAAACTGCTCCACACACCTACCACTGGTTTTTATAAGAGGGGATTGATTTTTCTCTCTCCCTGTGTGTGTGTGTGTGTGTGTTTAAGAAAACCTCCAACACCTTAATTACAGGTTCCTTAATAGCACTGTATGAAAACACCCAGAGCTTATAAGCATTTATATAATCTGGGTCCTTTGAGTATCTCTTACACAGCTTTTTGATCTTTGAGGGTTTTTTTTTTTTTCTCATTTACTTTGCTTAACTTAGACGAAATTCATTTTCCATCTGTGCCACAAGTTTCCTGTTAAAGTGTCTGAAAATTTCTGGCTGGGAAAACATGATGAGACTCTAGGTTTTCAACTCTACTGATTTTCTATGATACGCACCTTTCCTTTTCATGTCTGTAGCTCTCTGTGGAGAGGGCACACTTCATCTCTGAAAATGAAAAGAACCCCACTTGATGCTGCAGAGATAAAAATGATGGGTTTATCATTAGAAGTCAGTGAGTGATCAGCTCAAAAACCTTAACTAGGAGGGCATAATTAATCCTCTCTGAGTCCTGTACTTCACATCCCAGTTCCTCTCCCAGAGGGCCGTTCTGGGGAGATTTGAAGGAGGGCGTGGATGTCTGCCATCACATCACGTTCAGAGGACTATAGATGCCTCCTCTGAGCAAAAATCATTTTCCTTAATAACCAAGTAGGAGTCTACCATCATCAGGCACAATGGCTGACACAGAATAGGGGCTCTTAAGTAACTCAGGAGTAAACAAATACATGAATATCATTCATAAATGGAGCTAAGCCCTTCTTGAATGCAGGGATACATTCACACTATTACACCTCACGGGTTAATGAGTTCTGTAAATTTACTTTCTGTCTTGGAAAATATTCTTTTCTCCCCCCCCCCTTAATAGTATATTTTCCAGAGGATTGTAGAGAGGAAGGAGAGCCTATTTATAATATTCTGGGAGTTGTTCAAAAAATCTCGTTGCATGTATTTGTTGTATTTTGTTGTATAAAAAATTACCTCCCAAGTTTATCGGCTTAAAGCAGCAAACACTTATCTCACAGAGTTTCTGAGGTACAGCTTTAGCTCAGGTTTTCTCATCAAGTTTCAGTCAAAACATTCTAGGGCTGCAGTCATCTGAAGGCTTGACCAGGGCTGGAGGATCCGTTTCCAAGATAATTCATTGCATGGCTCTTGGCAGGTTTCTGAAGTTTCACACTACATCTCTGTAAGGAACTGGAATGTCCTGACATGGCAGCTAACGTCCCCAGAGCAAATAATCCAAGAGAGTGCAAGCAAATGAGGAAAAAGCCACAGTGCCTTTTGTAATCTAAAATTCCGGATTCTGAAGTCTTACCCCACCTCTCTCTACCTGTTTTCATTTCTTAGAAGTGAGTCAAAACGTCCAACCCATATTCAAGGAGAGGAGAATTAGGCTCTGTCTTTGCAGGATCTGTGCAATATGTGCAGGATCTGTGAAATATGATCTGTAGGATCATATTTCAAAACCACTGCAGTGAACAATAGAATTAAGGGACAGAAGTACTTTTAGCATATTTAGTGTTTGGTAAAATTAAGCAGCAAATGTGTAAGACCTCAATAGTTTTTGCAGACATTGAAGATGTCCTACTGGGGTGAGGGTGGATGACATGATATTTTGAAGGTGGAAGCAACTTGTTGGTCCACACACTTTGCTCGGGTGTGTTAAAGCATATCTAGACCACACATCTAGTCACTGTCTGAATTCTTTCTACGAGCCTCTGCCTGGACCAGGGCAAGAAAACATTCTGCTTCCTGGGGAAGCCCAGTATATTTGAAGAGAACTTTAATTAATCATATTCATTCATTTTATTCATTCATGCAACCTTCACAAAGCACCTACAATATGACAAACCATCCTAAGCCTTTAGTACACAAACCTGAATAAGACATATATTTCAGAGAGAATAAAATCTAATGGAAGAGAAAGTCATTAAAAAAAATAACTAACCAACTAGCATGGGAGGCTTTTTGCACATATTTCATGTAAAAGGAACCAGGGAGTCATAGCAGAGGGAGGTAGTAACTTTTCCCTGGGTGGTGGTTGGGGTAGAAGACAATGGGAGAAGGATGGAGGAAATTTGACAAAGTAAGTAACATTTCAGTGAAGTCTTGAAAGACAGGGGAAAATGGACTAGGGAGAGGAAGGGTAAAGAGATTCCAGATATAGCCATGGCATGGGCATATGTACAGAGGCAGAAAGCCATATGGATCCAACCAAAACACACCAAGTACTGTGCTCTGGGTGAAGGGAGCAACCATGGAGGAATGAAACATGGGGCCGGGAAGGTGTTCTGTGGCCAGTTGTTAAAGCTCTCGTACATTACATTGTAGAGTTTGAATCCTATTATCAGTAGTCTTCAAAGTGGTGTAAGTCTACCCTGGTGAGTGATCTACTGCATGAAGGGAAGAAAAATGCTGTGGACTGAATGTTTGTGTTGCCCTAAAGTCCATATGTTGAAACCCTAACCATAGTGTGATTATATCAGGAGGCGGGGGTCTTTGGGAGGTAAGAAAGATGAGATGAGGTTATTAAGTGAGGGTAAAGCCTTCATGAAGGGCATTAGTGCCTTTAAAAGAGTAATGGGGGAGCTTTCTTCTGCTCTCTGTCTGCCATGTGAGGATACAATGGGAAATCAGCAGTTAGCAACCTGGAAGAGGGGCCTCCCCAAGAACTTGAACATACTGACACCCTGATCTTGACTCAGCTATAAGAAATCATTATTTGTTATTTAAGCCATCCAGTTTATGGTAATTTATTACAGCATCTAAAACAGACTAAGACAAAAATACTAAAACTTCTATTGATGCTTATTTATTTCAACAAAGGAGAAAGGAATTCAGCTTTCTTAATATAATCTGTACAAATGGAGACACCAGTCTGCTAGGCAAAAGCTTTTTTTTTTCATACAGTATAGGTATTTCTGATGTAAAATGAACAGAACTCCATGTGTGAGCACTTACAGAGATGGTGATTCTGAGAGTCCAAATTTGAATGATCAGGAGATGATGTTAGGACTACTGACTGGCATGCAATGTGCACACTCCACAAAGACATATGTGGTAGTGAGAGTTAAAGTCTTCCCTGAGTACCATAGCCCAGTCTGGCATAGGTCTGAACCAGTCCAAGGAAGGATTCCTTTTTGCAATTCACCCAAGTCCCAGTGTGTGTCAGTAAGAGCTCTGATAGTGGTTCCATTCATTGGGACAGAGATTGAGGAAGAGTAGGTTAGGGGTGCAGGAAGAATCTTGAGTTTGATTTTAGGTGTGTTGTCTTTATTTGTAAGGGACAGACAACTGGAATGTCCTAGTGTAGACCAAAAATATGGATCTAGAGATTAGGGTAGAGATGATGGGGAGAGCAGAGTTTTGGAAATGAGAAGAGAATAGGTTGTCATTAAAGTCTTGGCACGGTTTAGATCACGGGCAGCCATGTAGCTTGAGGATATCCTGGAGGCAAGGCTAACTCAACTGAAGGGGCAAATAGAGGAGAGGACTTAGTGGAATAAGAAATAATCAGAGAGAAAGAAAGAAAGCCAGGAAGAGGGACATCCCAGCAGCTGTGGGAGGAGAGAATTTCAAGAAGGCAAGGGCCAAGGGAGAAGAGATCAAATAAAGGAAAAGAAAAAATTTTCTCTTGGATTTGGAATTAGGAAATTGTTGATTCCTTTCCAAAGGTTAATTTTCTGGAGCAATGAGTGCTGATACTTGATTAAATGATTGAAGAATGAAATGGGGGAAAAATCAAAATCGGACATGTGAAATGTAGACATTATAAGAAGTTTGACAAGAAAGGAAGGCTAGAGATGAAGTCCACGTGAACTCTTTCATATGCCTTGGGATTTATTTGAATGAGTGTCCCTCCCTCTGAGCTGGATGTTCAAGTGCAGGGGTAACCACAGGTGTGAAGATGCCCTCTTCTTCCCACTGGATTCTCCTTCCTCAGGTGCTTCTCTACATTTCCGCGTGTCCAAAACTGAAGCAGTTTCTCAGATGTGTACACAACTTGATTTTGCGCAAAGGTTGAAGAATATTTTCCATTTTGTTTCTAATTCTCACTCTAGGGACAACTAGGACTTATTTTTCTTTTTGATTTCAGCAACAATATGGACCCACATCCTTGGGTTACTTTATAAGGCTACTTCCTCCCCTTCCAGAACACATGTGCATGTGCTCTGCACATAAAAGACCCTGAATGTTCATTATTTGGACAGATCATGTGAGAGTCTGTAATTGTGTAAGTAAATTTTATTCTCCTTTTTCCTTAAAGTTCTTTCCTCTTGGATTACCTGTCCTGAAGCTGAAATGTCACATTATGTCCTCTACCGAGTCAGTTTTTTGCTTTACTGTACCATTAAACTACATGCCTTTGTCTTTATATCCTTGAAGGAATTCTTTCTGCTGCACTCTCTCTTGCTGAGCATTTATAAAATATGGTAAGTAGCACTTTTTCCTGGAGACTCTGCCATGTATGCTTTGTTCGGAGAAACATGGTTTGTCCCTATACCTTGATTTCTGTCTCAAAATCTATTTCTTAGCAAAACATTTGCCTTAATGGGTCTCCACTCCAACTCAGGCTGTGTTGTTTTAAATGATCTTTCATATAAAGTCTTGTTGAAGTTTTTTAAAATATGGAAATAAAGCAAGTTTCCTATCATCTCACATTTTCATGCCTAATGCCTTACAGCAGTCTGGCAGCTTTACCAGTCATAGAAACTGTATTGCTTTATTTGTGATATGCACTGAAATGTTCGGCTTTGTTTATGGTATATTTTTGCTCCGCTTTCCAAAGTCCGTCTGCCAGGGCCCTCATCAACAATGGCAGGATGCCCTTTTTTGACCAATCTGTACACATTCCAGCTATAAATTATCTCAAAATGCTTGGGTGGGTGCCTACAATTTATTTTTTTCCATTTGCCAATTAGGTCTAAGGGAGTCAGGCTAATAGACTCACTGGAAAGAACCAGAAAGAAGGAGGAAAAGAGCTGAACCAAAAAGGAAAAAGCTTCCTGCTCTCTAAATTTAGAATAAATCCATTACTATTTTTTGTTTTACCTCAGTTAACTTCATCCCTCTGAATTCCTCTAGTCTCCAAAGAAATCTTAGGGTGTGGAGAATTCTTCCACTAGTGGACTTTAAAAGTTCTTGTGAAATGTATATAGTCTGTGTGATCAAGGAATCTGAGTATATTGGTAGTTCATTATTATAATGGCGCTTGTGGGCGTCAGGAGCGACAATGCCCGTGTTTAATGGTATTTGTGGCTTGCCCCTGGCTTGCAATTACCTGCAAAGTGTAGGGACTGGATTGAAAGCGTGATTGCAGCAGCCCATTTTAAAAGGTGTCCTGCTGGCTCCGTGATGGTAATTTGACCTTCAACACGCGCGCGTGCATGTGTGTGTGTGTGTGTGTGTGTGTGTGTGTGTGGTGCACAGCCATTTCCTCGTTCTTCCTAAGCAGTAAGAGGAAACTTCCCAGGGAATTGAACAATTCAGATAATACATTTCTTCAATATTGGCCTTTCTCAGTCCCCTGAATATTCCTGGGGAATATCCTGAAGCAGCCATGCGTGATCCTGAACCCCCCCACCCCCCACACCCCATGAGGGATCCACCCAGTACGTGGGGAAGGCGCTGAGCTTGCGCGTGGCCATGGCCTCGGAAGCCGGCACGGGGGTGTATGGTCTCAGGGGGGGCTTCGTTGTTCGGGGGGCTCAGCCTCTGTCGGGAGCTGCCGCTGAGTCACCCATCTGGTATGCATTGGTCCATGGTGAATGAGGTAGCAGCTGTTACCTTTTTGCACTCTTAAAAAAGAAAAAAGGAAGGCCTGCCCAGCTTGGACAAGAAAGCAATGTTACCCCCACCACTGACGGCTGAAATATTGATGTTGCGTCTACAGAGAATGGGCTGTGAAGAAAGCAGACACAGGACCTCAGGTGCCTGCCCGCTGTGCAGAGGCTGGAGAAAGACAGTAGCTCAGAAATGCGAGCGAACCTCCGTCCTAAGACCCTCCTTTTTTAAATGGAACAGTAGAAAGCTCATGGCCCTGGTTCTCTGATGTGTTGTTTTAACAGTTTTCATTCTTTTAGTTCCACTTAGAATGGAAATTAATTAAAATGCCTGACAGTTATTAACAGCTCATATGTTCCAAAGAACCTGTTGTTGTTTTTTTAGGTTTTATACATTTTTCTTATTGTAAAATCAATATGTAATCATTGTAGAAAAATTATAAAGCAGGAACAAGCGAGATAAAACAATATAAATAACTAATACTTACATTGTCTTTACCGTGTGCTAGGCACTGTTATAAATCATTTCCCACGTTAGCTCCTTTAATATTCCAAGCAACCCTCTCAGGTCAGTTTTTACTTCTCCATTCTACAGGAAACTGAGGCACAAAGAGGCTAAGCAACTTTCTCTGTGTCCAAAAACAATCTGCCTCCTAAGTCTCTGCTCGTTGCCACCCTTTGTACCGCCCTCTCTAACTACCCATAATACCCTTCCCTTGTGGATAACTTACAGTTAACCTTGGTGGACAGTATCCCAGATCTCTTTCTATTAATATAAAAAAATGAATGTATGATTCACTAGTATATCATATTTAAATATATCTTCTATGCATATCATATTTATTTTCTAATGGGACTCAAAATGGGCATTTTTATTTTTTCCAATCTTATGAATTGAGAAAATAAGCTTAAAGGTGCTGAGTCATGGGGCACCTGGGTGGTTCAGGTGGATAAGCCACTGCTTTCGGCTCAGGTCATGATCCCAGGGTCTTGGGATCAAGCCCCACATCAGGCTTTGTTTAGTGGGGAACCTGCTTTGCCCTCTCCCTGCCTGCCACTCACCCTGCTAGTGCTCCCTCTCTCTCAAATAAATAAATAAAATCTTACAAAAAGGGAGGGGGAGGGTGGCGAGTCACTTGCTGCAGATCTCCTGGCTGTGGTGGGAGAGAAACCTTTGTCCGATATGCTACCTCCCTCTCAGGGCTTCTTTTCTCCATACTAGCTGCTTCACTGGTTTCCAATTTGGTTTTCCTGGAAGCACCTCATTTGCTATTGTGTGCTGTGTCTCTAGCTGGAAAGAGATTAGGTGGTATAGAGGATCCTTCCATGCCCATCTCACATCTGCCCTAGCAGCTGGCACACCTGCCCCCTGGATGCTGCAGTGTGGGCTAAGGACCCCTGCTGGCTGTCCACTTCTCCAGAGGACTGCCTTTAGTCACCTGAGAGTCTGCATCTAGCAAAGCTGACTTGGCATAGGTAGGGAGCTCCTAATTACCCTCCGTCGGTCAGAATTCAGCTCCCACACTGAGGTAAGGGTTGCCTTTTGGAGTTCTGCAGCAATTTTCATAATTTTCAGTCATACAGTTTGCCTTGAATCCATAGGACTATTTCCCTCCAAAAAGTCCAATGGCTACTTTTCCACAATGTTTTATTAAAATGTTTTGTTAAGGTGACTTATATGGACCAAAGAAAGCCCTAAAAACCATTTTAAACACATCTAACTCATGGTCATTTCTCATGTTTCTGTATTTCTGAGCTTTAATGCTTTTCTATTTCAGATCAGTTACCTTCTATTCAGTCTTCAAGCGCACATATTTCGGAGTTGTAACAGAAGACTAGCTGCTTCCTTCCTTAATTTCGCCGCACCCCCGTCTGCCTTCCAGCTCCTTTGCTGGAACATTCTTTGTCTCTATCACCGTAATTTCACAGTTAGCCTTCTCTTGCCAGGCTGCACGTCCGGCTCTGAAAGTGCGGCCATCTCCCTGGGGCCGCTCTCCTGAGGCCACCCTTCCACCCCTGCCCCGACTTTTCTCCTGTAAGGGCAGATGTAGGTATGAAATCCAACATTTTTAAGTTGATCCTTGACTATAGCTACCGTCATCATTTCGTGACCTGGAAATGTGTGAGCAATACTGCACTTTTTCACAAGTGAAGATTCTGTCACCCTATAATCCAAGGGTGTTTGGATTTTCCTGTCTTTCCGTTTCCATCTCCAGCCCAGCTGCCTCATCACCGAGGACGGTTCACATTATTTCGAGGGCCTCCGAGCCAAGCTGCTTGCCTCCCTTCCCACCCACATCCATCCACCCTCTTCAGCGCTGCTAAAGTAATCTTCCTCAACAGCATCACGGCGCGCGCATGCTCAGAAGCCCTCCCCTGACTCCCATTGCCTGACTGTAGAAGACCACCTTGAGAACTCTTTAGATCAATCTGGCAAACCCCCAATACTGTAGGACTGGAATAAGTGTACAGATGAGATCTCTGGCTCACCCTCAACCCCGGTGCCACCACAAGGGGCCAAGGAGGCATGGGTGTGGACACCCAGCCTACGATCAAATCTGTCCATAACCCTCCATCCTCCACCAGCAAGTAGTCACCTCTTGGTCACTCTTGGATCTAGGGGTGTCACTCAAATGCTATTGATTAAGTTGCAATATATAGTGCAGTTGGCTAAATGTCTTTTAAGTTCCTTTCATCCGTAATATCCTCTTCCATCTCTTTTTTATTCCTTGCAATTTTTTTTTTACTAAAAAGAATATATCTCATAGGGTTTTTGTCACATGGGGTTTCTCACAGTTAGGATGTAGCTGAGTGAACCCCATGATGTCATTTAACATGTTGCTGTGTCCCCTGTATTTCCTGTCATTCCTGAGTATGGAGACTTGCTCTGAGCCAGGTTTGATATTTTTGGCAAAAGTACTTTCTGTAGCAAACTCCCCAAATCTCAGTGGTTTATTATGACTAATGCTATTAATATTAATACTATTTCTTGCTCCCTGGGTTTGCAGGTCAGCTCTTCTCTCCTCCAGGCTGTGGGCTAGTCCAGGTTTTCCTGTCATGTCTTCCCACTCTGGCATTCAGGGTGAGGAAGCAGCTGCTACCTGATGCTCACTGTTTCCATGGTTAAGGAGAGACGCTCGAGAAGGGCGGAGCCAAACCATGCAGATGCGTGGGCTTCTGTTTGGAGGTAGCATATGTCAGGTTTGCTCACATTCTATTATTCAAAGGCAGTCTCATGGCCAAGTTCAAAGTCTGTGTGGCATGCCAGGAAATCACAGCAAGCTTGGAGGAAAAAATGAATAATTACATACAAATAAATGTTATATATAGTTTGTTTTATTTGATTTCCTTCGTTCTTTGAAGATCTTAGAGTCATTAAATCATTAGGGCTACAAAATGGTGCTATTCTGATTTTACCATTTTTCTACTTTTATGAGCTTCTTTATGAGAAATTTCCCTTCATTAACTATTTATCTTAGAATATAATTTTTGAGGGAAAGACCAGATGAATACTTGATACTTTCTTTTAAAATGCTTATTATCCAAATAAAGTTTGCTTCCTAGAATCTTTCAAAGTAACCTATGACTACTCTGCCATTGGAGCTGTGTCGCTTTGAACTCATGGATTTACATATATTTGATGCATTTCAATATAGTAAAGTTGTCCTTATGAATGTTATCCTTGTTAAATGATCATGCTGTTGATGGGAGCCTGTCCCAGATCCTGAGCCTTCAGACAGGGCCCTGCTGTTTTTGCACACTTTGCTTTCTCGTGTATGAAGTTTCAGGCTCATCTTGCTTACCTTCTTCCCTGGACCTGAAATCTGATATTTCTCCAAGAAACTCTAGTTTCTTTTAGTGGAAAGTGGTATTCAGAGACTATAATCCAGGCATTAGAAGTGTTCTTTGGGTCAGTCATTGTTTTTGAATCTTTTCATTGTACAGAGATTTTAGAAATTTAGATATCTCAATTGTTTTAGATAAAAATATATCATGAATTCACATTAATTCTTCAAATTAAACTCAGAGTTTGTGCCTAATCTCTCACATAACTCAAAACTGATTAAAACAGTTAAAATATAATATGACAAAGAAAAGTAAACACTGAATATAATTTGATGGTTATTAAGGAATTATTACTTGCTATTTAGATGTGATAATGTTGTTGTAATTATATTTCCAAAAAATCCCATGTCTTCTAAGGAGGCATACATTCAGAAATCTTTATGGATAAAATTCCATGGTATCTGGAATTTGCTTCAGAAGAGTCCAAGAGTTGTTGGGATGAGAGATGAGAGAAGTAGATGAGAGAAAACTGGCCGTGAGTTGTTAGGCATTGAATCTGAGTGATGGGTACCTGGACATTCATTATTCTACTCCCTGTACATTTTTATCTATGTTTGAAATTTGTAATAATACTTCAAAAAAAGATACACTTATACTTAATGACACAGGACAATGTTCACATTATATAGCTAAGTGAAAAGTTAGGTTTGCTACTTATGTAAAATAAGCCTAAATTTGTAGAAGAAAAAAAAGTTTAAAAATATGCATATATATATATATATATATATATATATATATAT
>RCUC01136186.1:0-12084 GCA_003697995.1 Taxidea taxus jeffersonii
ATTGCTCCATGTTTTGAATTTCTTAGTCTTTTCATCCTTCAGTTTGAACATTTTGTTCTGGGCTGTCTACTAGTTTCTAAATTTTATCTTCAGTTTATCTAATCTCTCTTAAATCTATTTGGAGAATTTTCAAGTTACTCTAATTTTAATTTTAATTTCTAGAATTTCCATTTCATCCTTTCTATAGTTTTAAATTATGTGCCAAACTTCTTTATCTGGTCATTTAAATTTCTGAACCTATTAATCAACTTATTTTGAAACCATGTCTGATGATTACAGTGTGCTTTATATTCTGTGTTTTTATTGTTTTTCTTTTTGCTATTTTTGTTGTTGTTGTTAAGTTGTTTTCTTTCTGTATGCCTGATTAATTGTTTATGCTGTTGACACTGTGAATGAAAAATTTTGGAAATAATTGAAGGCTTTAATGACATGATTTTTCTTCATAAAGATTTACATTTGATTTTAGAAGGAAGTCTATTTGGGGACAATCACCTTATTTCAGTCATGGTTTTTCAAAGATAAGTTTCTTTGGAGGAATGGTTTGTTTTGTCCTCTTGGTGAGCCCTAAACTTTAATTTTTGTTTTCCCTTACCCTTAACGTTGCCAAAAGTTATGCTCCATTTCCCAGTTCCTTGTTTTTCTTTTACTTTTGAAATTGTAGGGGGAAAACATTATTATACATGCTCAGCTTACCCACTTAGCTTCCCTCTTCAAAATCTGTTATTATAGGGTCTGTTGCTCTCTAATACCTAAAGCCAGGTGGTTTTCCCCATTATGTATTTACATTTTTTTCAGATTTTCTTATTGTTCAGAGTAATCATAAAACAAGTCAGTCATTCCAGGAAATTGATCTCCACTGCCTGTGTTTCTGGCCAAATACTCTAGATGACTTTTAGAATTATCATTAAACCAATATATAAAACCTTAAGTTTCATATTTAAAATTTTTGCATATGAAAATGAGAAATGGATTAGGTGGGGTGCCTGGGTGGCTCAGTGGGTTAAAGCCACTGCCTTCGGCTCAGGTTATGATCCCAGAGTCCTGGGATAGAGCCCTGCATTGGTCTCTCTGCTCGGCAGGGAGTCTGCTTCTCCTTCTCTCTCTCTCTCTCTGCCTGCCTCTCTGCCTACTTGTGATCTCTGTCTGTCAAATAAATAATAAAATCTTTAAAAAAATGGATTCGGTGTTGGTTTGAAGTTTGGAATATTGGTAAAAAGAACTAAATGTGTTGACAAGATTGTGGTTGAGGAATTTAATCAACATTTAGCATGGTAGCAAAAAGCCTACACACTCACACACATATACATCACATTTAAGCCAATGTGAATCTTGTAAGGTAAAAATTGTTCTCTCTCTTTTATGGATAACGACATTGAAATTCAAGTAGAATAAATAATGTGTCACAAACTGAGTTTTCCTCTTTTTGATGATTTTATACACTTATGCATATATCCTAATTTACCATATGTTCACTTTATTCAGACAAAAATCCATATAAATATGTATTTTAGAAAACTTTTTAATTAATTAATTAATTATATTTATTTTTTACTGTGTTATGTTAGTCACCATACAGTACATCATTAATTTTTTTAAACAACATTCTTTTTATTGCTTGTATTTTTTTTTACCTTATTTAAGCTTTATTTAAACATATGATGTAACCCCACCACCCTCACCCAACCCCTCTTCCCCCCACCCCCCTCCGTTTGTTTTATGACATTGAGAGTCTCTTTTGGTTTTTCTCCCTCCCGATCCCATCTTCTTTCATTTTTACTTTTCCTACCACCTTAACTCCCACCCCCGTTGCATCTCCACTTCCTCATATCAGGGAGATCATGTGGTAGTTGTCTTTCTCCAGTTGACTTATTTCGCTAAGCATAATACGCTCTAGTTCCATCCATGTCGTCGCAAATGGTAAGATTTCATTTCTTTTGATGGCTGCATAGTATTCCATCGTATATATATACCACCTCTTCTTTATCCATTCATCTGTTGATGGACATCTAGGTTCTTTCCATAACTTGGCTATTGTGGACATTGCTGCTATAAACATTCGGGTACACGTGCCCCTTTGGATCACTACGTTTGTATCCTTAGGATAAATACCCAGTAGTGCAATTGCTGGGTCATAAGGTAGCTCTATTTTCAATTATTTGAGGAACCTCCATGCTGTTTTCCAGAGTGGTTGCACCAGCTTGCATTCCCACCAACAGTGTAGGAGGGTTCCCCTTTCTCCACATCCTCGCCAGCATCTGTCATTTCCTGACTTGTTCATTTTAGCCATTCTGACTGGTGTGAGGTGGTATCTCATTGTGGTTTTGATTTGTATTTCCCTGATGCCCAGTGATGTGGAGCACTTTTTCATGTGTCTGTTGGCCATCTGGATGTCTTCTTTGCAGAAATGTCTGTTCATGTCCTCTGCCCATTTCTTGATTGGATTATTTGTTCTTTGGGTGTTGAGTTTGCTAAGCTCTTTGTAGATTTTAGATACTAGCCCTTTATCTGATATGTCATTTGCAAATATCTTTTCCCACTCTGTCAGTTGTCTTTTGGTTTTGTTGACTGTTTCCTTTGCTGTGCAAAAGCTTTTGATCTTGATGAAGTCCCAATAGTTCATTTTTTCCCTTGCTTCCCTTGCCTTTGGCATTGTTCCTAGGAAGAAGTTGCTGTGGCTGAGGTCGAAGAGGTTGCTGCCTGTGTTCTCCTCAAGGATTTTGATGGATTCCTTTCTCACGTTGAGGTCCTTCATCCATTTTGAGTCTGTTTTCGTGTGTGGTGTAAGGAAATGGTCCAATTTCATTTTTCTGCATGTGGCTGTCCAATTTTCCCAACACCATTTGTTGAAGAGGCTATCTTTTTTCCATTGGATGTTCTTTCCTGCTTTGTCGAAGATTAGTTGACCATAGAGTTGAGGGTCTATTTCTGGGCTTTCTATTCTGTTCCATTGATCTATGTGTCTGTTTTTGTGCCAGTACCATACTGTCTTAATGATGACAGCTTTGTAGTAGAGCTTGAAGTCGGGAATTGTGATGCCAGCAACTTTGGCTTTCTTTTTCAATATTCCTTTGGCTATTCGAGGTCTTTTCTGTTTCCATATAAATTTTAGGATTATTTATTCCATTTCTTTGAAAAAATTGGATGGGATTTGGATAGGCATTGCATTAAATGTGTAGATAGCTTTAGGTAGCATAGACATTTTCACAATATTTATTCTTCCAATCCATGAGCATGGAACATTTTTCCATTTCTTTGTGTCTTCCTCAATTTCTTTCATGAGTACTTTATAGTTCTCTGAGTATAGATTCTTTGCCTCTTTCGTTAGGTTTATTCCTAGGTATCTTATGGTTTTGGGTGTAATTGTAAATGGGATTGACTCCTTAATTTCTCTTTCTTCTGTCTTGTTGTTGGTGTAAAGAAATGCAACTGATTTCTGTGCATTGATTTTATATCCTGACACTTTACTGAATTCCTGTACAAGCTCTAGCAGTTTTGGAGTGGAGCCTTTTGGGTTTTCCACATATAGTATCATATCATCTGCAAAGAGCGATAGTTTGACTTCTTCTTTGCCGATTTGGATGCCTTTAATTTCTTTTTGTTGTCTGATTGCTGAGGCTAGGACTTCTAGTACTATGTTGAATAGCAGTGGTGATAGTGGACATCCCTGCTGTGTTCCTGACCTTAACGGAAAAGCTCTCAGTTTTTCTCCATTGAGAATGATACTTGCCGTGGGTTTTTCATAGATGGCTTTGATAATATTGAGGTATGTGCCTTCTATCCCTACACTTTGAAGAGTTTTGATTAGGAAGGGATGTTGCACTTTATCAAATGCTTTTTCAGCATCTATTGAGAGTATCATATGGTTCTTGTTCTTTCTTTTGTTGATGTACTGTATCACATTGATTGATTTGCGGATGTTGAACCAACCCTGCTGCCCTGGAATAAATCCCACTTGGTCGTGGTGAATAATCCTTTTAATGTACTGTTGGATCCTCTTGGCTAGTATTTTGGTGAGAATTTTTGCATCTATGTTCATCAAGGATATTGGTCTGTAATTCTCTTTTTTGATGGCATCCTTGTCTGGTTTGGGGATCAAGGTGATGCTGGCCTCATAAAATGAGTTTGGAAGTTTTCCTTCCATTTCTATTTTTTGGAACAGTTTCAGGAGAATAGGAATTAATTCTTCTTTAAATGTTTGGTAGAATTCCCCTGGGAAGCCATCTGGCCCTGGGCTTTTGTTTGTTGGGAGATTTTTGATGACTGTTTCAATCTCCTTACTGGTTATGGGCCTATTCAGGTTTTCTATTTCTTCCTGGTTCAGTTTTGGCAGTTTATATGTCTCTAGGAAAGCATCCATTTCTTCCAGATTGTCGAATTTGTTGGCATAGAGTTGTTCATAATATGTTCTTATGATTGTTTGTATTTCTTTGGTGTTGGTTGTGATCTCTCCTCTTTCATTCATGATTTTATTTATTTGGGTCCTTTCTCTTTTCTTTTGGATAAGTCTGGCCAGGGGTTTATCAATCTTATTAATTCTTTCAAAGAACCAGCTCCTAGTTTCATTGATTTGTTCTATTGTTTTTTTGGTTTCTATTTCATTGATTTCTGCTTTGATCTTTATTATTTCTCTTCTCCTGCTGGGTTTAGGCTTTCTTTGTTGTTCTTTCTTGAGCTCCTTTAGGTGTAGGGTTAGGTTGTGTATTTGAGACCTTTCCTGTTTCTTGAGATAGGTTTGTATTGCTATATATTTTCCTCTCAGGACTGCCTTTGCTGTGTCCCACAGATTTTGGACCATTGTGTTTTCATTATCATTTGTTTCCATGGTTTTTTGCAATTCTTTTTTAATTTCCTGGTTGACCCATTCATTCTTTAGAAGGATGCTGTTGACTCTCCATGTATTTGTGCTCTTTCTAAATTTCCTCTTGTGATTGAGTTCTAGCTTCAGAGCATTGTGGTCTGAAAATATGCAGGGAATGATCCCAATCTTTTGATACCTGTTGAGACCTGATTTATGACCCAGGATGTGATCTATTCTGGAGAATGTTCCATGGGCACTAGAGCAAAACGTGTATTCTGTTGCTTTGGGGTAGAATGTTCTGAATATATCTGTGATGTCCATCTCATCCAGTGTGTCATTTAAGACCTTTATTTCCTTGTTGATCTTTTGCTTGGATGATCTGTCCATTTCAGTGAGGGGTGTATTAAAGTCTCCAACTATTATTGTATTCTTGTCAATGTGTTTCTTTGATTTTGTTATTAATTGGTTTATATAGTTGGCTGCTCCCATGTTAGGGGCATAGATATTTAAAATTGTTAGATCTTCTTGTTGGACAGACCCTTTGAGTATGATGAAGTGTCCTTCCTCATCTCTTATTATAGTCTTTGTCTTAAAATCTAATTGATCTGATATAAGGATTGCCACCCCAGCTTTCTTCTGATGTCCATTAGCATGGTAAATTGTTTTCCACCCCCTCACTTTCAATCTGGAGGTGTCTTCAGGTCTAAGATGAGTTTCTTGTAGGCAGCATATTGATGGGTTTTGTTTTTTTATCCATTCTGAAACCCTGTGTCTTTTGATTGGGGCATTTAGCCCATTTACATTCAGGGTAACTATTGAGAGATATGAGTTTAGTGCCATTGTATTGCCTGTATGGTGATTGTTACTGTATAATGTCTCTGTTCCTTTCTGATAATACTTTTAGGGTCTCTCTTTGCTTAGAGGACCCCTTTCAATATTTCCTGTAGAGCTCGTTTGGTGTTTACAAGTTCTTTCAGCTTTTGTTTGTCCTGGAAGCTTTTAATCTCTCCTTCTATTTTCAATGATAACCTAGCTGGATAAAGTATTCTTGGCTGCATGTTTTTCTCGTTTAGTGCTCTGAATATATCATGCCAGTTCTTTCTGGCCTGCCAGGTCTCTGTGGATAAGTCTCCTGCCAATCTAATATTTTTTCCATTGTACGTTACAGACTTCTTGTCCCGTGCTGCTTTCAGGATTTTCTCTTTGTCGCTAAGACTTGTAAATTTTACTATTAGATGGCGGGGTGTGGGTCGATTCCTATTGATTTTGAGGGGTGTTCTCTGGGCCTCCTGGATTTTGATGCTTGTTCCCCTTGCTATATTAGGGAAATTCTCTACAATAATCCTCTCCAGTATACCTTCTGCTCCTATTTCTCTTTCTTCTTCTTCTGGAATCCCAATTATTCTAATGCTGTTTCGTCTTATGGCATCACTTATCTCTCGAATTCTCCCCTCGTGGTCCAGTAGTTGATTGTCTCTCTTTTGGTCTGCTTCATTATTCCCTGCCATTTGGTCTTCTATATCACTAATTCTGTCTTCTGCCTCATTTATCCTAGCAGTAAGAGCCTCCATTTTTGATTGCACCTCATTAATAGCTTTTTTAATTTCAACTTGATTAGACTTTATTTCTTTTATTTCTCCAGAAAGGGTTTTTATTTCTCCTGACAGGGTTTCTCTAATATCTTCCATGCCTTTTTCGAGCCCGGCTAGAACCTTGAGAATCGTCATCCTGAATTCCAGATCTGACATATTCCCAATGTCTGTATTGATTAGGTCCCTAGCCTTCGGTCCTGTCTCCTGCTCTTTTTTTTGTGGTGAGTTTTTCCGCCTTGTCATTTTGTCCAGATAAGAATCCGCTGTTCTCCTTGTTAAGTGAACTTGGTCTTGGCTGTATTTCTTTGATCTTCTGGGGGGAGGGGCCTGTTGTAGTGATTCTCAGGTGTCTTTGCCCCAGGCGGAGTTGCACCGCCCTTACCAGGGGCCGGGCTAAGTAATCCTCTCAGGTTTGCTTTCAGGAGCTTTTGTTCCCTGAATGCGCTTTCTGTAGAGTTCTGGAGGACGGGAATGACAATGGCAGCCTCCCGATCTCCGGTTCAGAGGAGCCGAGAGCTAGGGGCCCCAGTCTTCAGTGCGCCTTCAGAGAAAAGCGTTTAATCCCTCCAGTCTCCCTAGCCCACGTTTGCGCCGGAGAGTGCGCGCGCGTGTACGCCCGCAGACACCGCACGCCCGCAGACACCACAGGCCCGCAGACCCCGCGGGCCGCCGACACCGTGGGCCCGCTGACACTGCGCGCACCCGCAGACCGCGCGCGCCCGCAGACCGCGCTCAGAGAAAATCGTGCGTAAGCAGACCCGTCTCACTGGCTTCTGGGAGTGCTCCAAGCTCACCCAGCCTGTGACCAAGCGTCTCTGTCTCTGGCAGAGTCCCACCTGGAGTCTCCGGACCCCGTAGATCCCTGAGCTCTCCCGGGTCGGAGTCTCCCCGGATCTTGTGGGAACGCCTCGCACAGAGCACCGGCCAGTGCCACAGAGCACCGTTCCGTGTCACAGACCACTAGGAAATCTCGGCTCTGTCTCCGCAGCCGACTTCCCCGCTCTAATACCTGTGAGCTCTGCGACACTCAGACACCTCCGATCCTTCTGTGACCCCGTGGGACCTGAGTCCACATTGTCCCCGTGAGGTCTTCACCCCAGTTTAGCCTCTGGAGTGATGTCCCTCCGTGGAGCCGACTTTTAAAAGTTCTGATTTTGTGCTCCGCCGCTTGCCGGGAGCCGGCCCCTCCCCCTGGGGTCTATCTTCCCGTCGCGTTGGATTCACTTCTCCGCTGGTCCTACCTTTCAGAAAGTGGTCGATTTTCTGTTTCTAGAATTGTTGTTTTTCTTCTCTTCGATCTCCTGTTGGATTTGTAGGTGTTCGGAATGGTTTGATAGGCTATCTAGCTGATCTCCTGCTGGCTGATGTCGTCTCAGCCTCCTACTTCTCCGCCATCTTGACCTGTTCTCTGATCCTGCTCCCCCCGGCGCGGCACAGCTGGACCATAACCTACAGGTTTCCCACTTCCTACATCATTAATTTTTGATGCAGTGTTCCATGATTCAGTGTATGCGTATAACACCCAGTACTCCATGCAGTCTGTGCCCTCCTTAGTACCCATCACCAGACTCACCCATCCCCCATCCTCCTCCCTTCTAAAACTCTCCTTTTATTTCTTGGAGTCTATAGTCCTTTATGATTCATCTCCCACTCTGATTTCTCCCCTTCATTTTTAAAAGATTTTATTTATTTGTGTGGGAGGGAAAGATCACAGAAGCAGGGGGAGTGGCAGGTAGATTGAAAAAGAGAGTCCCCACTGAGTAAGGAGCTCAATGTGGGACTCTATCCCAAGACCCCAGGATAGAGGACCTGAGCTGAAGGCAGATGCTTAACTGACTGAGCCACCCAAGTGTCTCTAGAAAGCTTTTTAAATGGTTTTTAAGGGTATATTTTTTTCTAGTGGATTTAATTCTTAAAATAATGTTTAAATTATCTAGAAAATTTATTTATGTAAAACAAGTAATTCTAATAATGTAGGAAACAAAAGGAAATACCCTGGATGGCAATGTTTACAAAAAATGCACTCATTGAAAAAAATGATGCAAAATAACTACATCTTTCCTTTTCTATGGTAATTCCTATGCTGTTGTAAATTTAGTATTCTTACTTGTTTATACACTTTAGCTCTTACAAAGTGATATGTTTTCAATTCTTTTATAAGTCACACTTGCCTTGGAGATATTTAAAACACACACACACACACACACAAAGGAACAACACAGCCAACTAGTGATATAATTCTGTAATTTACATACATTGTTTTACCATGATCAAATCTCATTTTTCATTAAGTGAAAATACCTAGTGAATTTATGATGTAGTGGCTCATGATTAAATAAGTTAGCTTTACTATATTCAAAGTCATCATAGATAATATAAGAAATACTGTATACTGTTTAAAGTTTCAAGAGACATCAGCTCTTTTGAATTGTTTTTGTGAGTTTAACATATTTGGCTATTATAAGCCTTGTTTTCTCTTTGGGTAAAAAAAAGCAAAGCTAAAATATTAATGGTACATGCAAACTACAGTCCTCATTGATTTTCCTTCTGGTCCATGGCATATCCTAGGAAAAGAGCCAATTTCAATTAAAAAAATTACTGCCTTTGATAACACTTTACAAAATGTTTCTCAGTATACTTTATTTATATCGAAAGAAAATTCTGAAACATAGCTATTATTATTTCAGTTTAAAAGTTGAAAAAATTGAAGTTAGAGAGGTTTAATATTTTATCGAAGGTTTTAAAATTTTTATGTTTTTGGATAAATATTCAAGCATGTTTTGATAATAAAGAACAGAGCACAAAGAGTGTGGCATAAAACTTATTATATTCAGCCAATAAAAATACAAAATGTTAATTCAGCATATCCAGGGCAACATATAAAGGTCAGAAAAATTATTGTGAAGAATCAGGCAAGGTAACAATGAGAGAACTGTGGAATGATTGCATTCTTGTAACCATGTGAGTCACATGAGCCAAAAAGACATTTGGAGCCCAAGCAATAGAACAGAGCCCATCTGGCTGCCATGGCTTCCACTCCTGTGTAAGCCTAACCAGTAAAACTCAGAATCCTTAATAGCTAGACAATATTTGAGTAAATTAATAACAGTCCCACCTTTTTCTGTTTGTTTGTTTCATTCATCCATTCAACACTATTTATTAAAAGCCTATGTTGTTTCAGGCACTCCTCTGGATAATAGGGATATGGCAATGAACAAAACTGAGAAAAATCCCTGCCTTTGTGGAGTATACAACCTAAACAGAGCAACTAAATCAAACAGTCTGTCAGGAGTTAGTAGGTACAATGGAGGCAAAGTAGAACAGGGAAAAATGAGCATGGGGACATGTGATGGGGTGACATAGCTTGAAACAGTTAAACCAGCCTGCACTGAGAGGGTTTACTCTGAAGGAAATGAGCCTTCTGGATTCCTGGGGAAGAGTGTTTAAGGCTGAGTGTCAAACCACGATGTGCAAGTGTGCCTATTGGGTTGGAGGGAGAGCAATGAAGTCGAAGTGGCTTGAGAGAGGGGAAGGGATAGGATAGCATCCAAGCTTAGAGATGTCACTGGACAGCCAAGCCTGCTGGCCCTTGCCATTGACTGAGTGAGGGGGTGAATCTGCAGCAGCTTTTGAGAAGATGAGTAGCATAGTTTCACTGAGAAACCAACGGTGTCACATTAGCTGCTGTTTTGAGAATTGCCTATCAAAGTAAGGACAGAAAAATGGGAAGCCAATTAGAAGGCTCTGGCAAAAATCTGCATGAGAGATACTTGTGGCTTGGATCAGGATGATTGCAATTATGTTTAGGAAAAATGGTCATAGTCCAGATATGTTTATGATAATAGACCAATGAAATGGATTTTTGGAATATTATTTCTTAAAACATTGACATTCTATTTTCACTAAATCACTTGCATACATATTTGTTAAGGATGGTTGCATATTTTATTTTAATTCTGTGTCAAATGGTGGTATTGTAGGTAATCTGTGAAGAACTTGTGAGATAGACTTTTGTGGTTATTCAAAGGTAAATGGAGGGCTTTTAAGAGAGATTGTTGAGAACCCACTATGATATGAATGAAGGTATAAAGCCATCAGTCTGTAATAATTCCATTTTCTGCTGATTTGGGGTAGTGTGTTTATAAAAGATAGAAAGTGAAGCACGTGGGAGTAGTCAGTAGATACAATGGGTTATGGATTATGAGGCCAACACCTCTATGCCCATCTGAAAATTGTTCATTAATATTATATCAGTCTAATAATTTTAAAATATGATTAATTATAAGGCTCAGCATGGGTATGAGCACAGCTACTGAACAAGATAAATTGCATTATACTTTGTAGGAATCAGTACTATGAAACTAATAAAGACCAATAATGAAAGTGGCACAAACTCACTCTTTTACTAAAGGAGCTTCCCTTCCATTTGGTATATTTTGGAGGAAAGAGAGTCTAAAAATAGAGTATTCCCAGAAACCTCCACTTACTCTTCTTCCAGATTATCATGACCAGGGGACTGGAGATGCCCATATGTCCTTGTGGTCCCCCTTGCAGATGAAGGTTTGTGGCACACTCCAAATCAGTTTTCTTTTTCCTTAGCTGACAACTTGGAAGGAGAGAATTTTAGAATATGAGCCAGTCTTAGAAATTATCTAAATTATTTAACTTCTCTGATTCTAAGGCTTCCTCTTCAACATGTTAAAGAAAGTTTCATGGCTCTGAGTTGTGACAATAAAATGTGATTTTGTCTACTGTGGGAATAGGAGACATTGATTGTACATACTTGGTGTGATATAACTGTTTTACATTACAGTCTATCAAGTAGAAGAAGGAGGATGAGAGGAAGTGGTGTGCATAAGATTTCACAGCTAGGACCAAAACTGACTTTTTTGTTTTGTTTTGTTTGACTTGGCTTTCAGACTGGTCCACTATAATAGGAGACTATGGTGGTTAATTTAATATGTCCACTTGTCTGGGCTACAAAGTATCCAGATATTTGGTCAAACATTATTCTGAATGTGTCTGTGAAGGTGTTTGGGGATGAGATTAACATTTGAGTTGGTAAACTGAGTAAAGCAGATTGCACAACCAAATGTAGGTGGGCCTCATCCATTCAATTGAAGTCTTGAATGGGATGAAGAGGCCAACTTTGCCGTGAGTTGGAAAAAACCACTACTGCCTAACTGTCTTGAGCTCACACATCAATTTCATCCTGTTTTCAGGATCAAACTGAAACATCAGCCCTTCCTGGGTCTTGAGCTTGCTGGCATTCAGACTGTAACTACACCATCAGCTACTTTTGGGTTTCCAACTTGCTGATTGCCAATATTGAGATTTGTCATCTTCTATAATGCATGAGCCAATTCCCTGAAATCTCTCTCTAGAGAGACAGATAGATAAAACAGATAGATACAGATAATCCTAGTCCTAGCCATCTGTTTGTCTTTCAAAACGTATGGGTATGCATATATCCTATTGTTTCTGCTTCTCTGGAGAATTCTGACTGATATAGAGACCTCTGATCATAGTATGGAAAGTTCAGATTTTACTACTGATCAGAATACATATATATGGAATGGAATCCATTCCATATATATGTATTCTGATCAGTAGTAAAATGGAATCCATTCCATATATACATACATATATATGTATGTATGTGTATATATATATATATATATATATATATATATA
>RCUC01136187.1:0-70265 GCA_003697995.1 Taxidea taxus jeffersonii
ATTGCTGGGTCATAAGGTAGCTCTATTTTCAATTTTTTGAGGAACCTCCATACTGTTTTCCAGAGTGGTTGCACCAGCTTCTAATGCAACTTTTTAAAAAGTTTTATTTCTTTATTTTAGAGAGAGAAATAAAGATAGAGTACGAGTTCAGAGAAGGGCAGACGGAGAAAAACTCAAGGAGACTGTGTGCTGAGTGCAGAGTCCCTCAGAGTCCTCTCATCATCCTGAGATCATGACCTGAGCCAAAATCAAGAACCAGAAGCTCAATCAACCAAGTCACCCAGGTGCCCCAAACTAATGCAATGTTATATATCAATTATACTCAATAATTTTTAATTAAAAAATTACTCAGCAGACAAAGAAGTAGGAAAATGTGGTTTATAAACAGGAGAAGAGTCAGGTAATAGAAAGATAATCAGAATTAACAGTCATGAGAAAGGTAGCAGATGAGAACCTTAAATTGGTTTTTCTGGATGTGTTCCAAAAGGTCAAGGAAAATGTGACCATGATAAAGAGAAAAATGGATTAAAAAATGGATAAGGAAGTTGTGAAAGTGATTTACAGGGAACTTCTAGAAATGAGAAAAATAGTAATATTTTCCCCCCACTCGCAAGGTAACAAAATATCTCGCATCCAGGAAATTGATTTTAGAAAAAGACACAAGAACCTTCATTCATGAAAAAGGAATTTCTTACTCACAGTACAGCAAGAAGCGTGAGCATCATGTTTTAGTTAGTTCCCCAGTCCCTCACATCTCACGGAAGCAATGCAGGGGGGCTGAGGTAGAGGCTGGATATGGGTCTGTGTGGGAGCTGAGGAACCTGAGCTTAGAGAACTTGGGTTTTTTTCATTGCCTACAAGCAAATCTACCTGGACTTTGTTCTATTTTGCCTTCTAGAAAATATACACATGAGTATACCACTCCATCAGCCGTTATAAATTAACATGATCAACAGAGGCTAGAAAGAAATACATTCAGGGGCATCCGGGTGGCCTAGTTGGTTAAGCATCCGACTCTTGCTTAGGCTCAGGTCATGATCTCAGGGTTGTGGGATGGAGCCCCAGTAAGGGTCTGCACTCACTGGGGTGTATAAGTTTCTCTCCATCTCCCTTTGCCCCTCCCCACTATGCACTCACTCTCTAAATTAAATATATCTCTTTAAAAAAATGCATTCAATTTTTCTCATGCAACATTTAATTAAGATTATGATAAGTAGACTCCAAACAGCACATTGAGAGCAACCTATAACATTGACTTCAACCATTCCCTGTGGGGTTCCAGATCCAGTTAACTGAACAATTCCCATAAAAAGTCATAATGTACCTTTAACAGCCAGGGGGGTTTCTCTTTACATTTGGAAATGACTTTTCCACTTGACAAAAGCATTAAACCAGGTAAAGAAGGATGCATTAGCAATTCCACAGACTGTACCTTGACCAACAAGAAGGAATTCTGGGTCAATGCTATAATCCATAACAACCCTCACTTTTGAGTTGAGGCTGACCTATAGTCTTGCAGGGATGAGATGATAGTCACTGATCACTTCAGGTAAAGTCAAGCACAAATTTTGTCCCATCTGTTCTAATCAGATGACTCCAACTGGAGGTAAAACAGCCCACACAGTAAGCATAACCAATGTCACTCCATAAAGTATCCCAGATAAACATAGGAAAGCTTATTTTGGAGAAAACTCTCTCTATATACATATATATGTATGTGTGTGTATGTGTGTGTGTGTGTGTGTATTATGAAAATACCCCGTGGGGCACCTGGGTGGCTCAGTAGGTTAAAGCCTCTATGCTTCAGCTCAGGTCATGATCCCAGGGTCCTGGGATCGAGTCCCACATCGGGGTCCCTGCTCAGCGGGGAACCTGCTTCCCCCTCTCTCTCTGTCTGCCTCTCTGCCTACTTGTGATCTCTGTCTGTCAAATAAATAAACAAAATCTTAAAAAAGAAAACAAGAAAAAAAAAGAAAATGTCCTGTAATCTTTAAAAATTATTTCACCAGAAGTAGGTCTTGAAATTTGTCAGGAATTTGCAATTGTTTTACAGATAGCCATATGATTTTTTTTCTCCTCAGCTGTATTGAAATGGTAAATTACCTTAAAGCATCTGTTAATGATGAATCAACTATCATTCTGAAAATCCTATATCTGATATATTACATATAATGTAATAAAAATTTATTTTGTTGGACTTAAATCTATATCATTTTGCTATTTATTTTCTATTTTTCATCTATGTTGCTGTTATCCCTCTACTCCTACTTTTTTCTCTTATTTTAAGATAAAAAAAAGTATTCAATTTTTATTCCTCTATTGCATTTTTAAATATACCTCTTGGCATTTTTTTCTAGTTGTTGCTTTTGATATTGCTATACATATCTTTAACTCTCCTCTCTTTTGGGGATTCTATTGATATTGTCACAAAGGTCTATCCATCGCTTCTCGGCCTTTTGGCTAAGATCAAGTGTAGTACAAAGGTCTATCCATCTTTTTAATACTTTGAAACATGTGTTTTCATATTAGGTTACTTTATTCATTTATTTTCACATTGAATGGTCCTCTCTTTTTTTGTCTCTGGTCTACTATTAATTCAATTTTTGATTATTAATTTACTGAAAAGTCAATAAATTTTCATCATGGATATTATAATGCCCATTGTAGAATTTTCACTTTTATTGTTTTAAATAGTTTCCATTTGTCCACTGATCCCCCATCTGTTCATTAATTAAGACCATATTTTTCAAGACCTTAAATATATTTAAAATATCTGTGCCTTCTTAAATATATTTATAATATCCTGTCTTCTAGTTTATCATCTACATTATCTCAGAGTCTTTCTTACTTATCTCTTTTTCTCTTGACTATGGATAATATTTCATGTTCCTTCATTCTCTAGTATTTTTTATTTATTCTAGAGATTATAGTATTTTAAGAATTTTGGATTATGATGCATCCCTTTTGAGTGTTTTTAAGAATTTTGAGTTTTGCTTTGGTAGGCAGTTAAACTATTAAATAATCATTTTGGACTTGTTATGTTTATGTTAATTTTTTTGTTGAGTTAACTTATTTTTGAGCTTAGTTATATAGCATGCCCCTTATAAGCTATGGTTTTCCCTTGTTAGGCATGACCGCCATGAATTTCTAGTGATTACCCATGGTGTTTGTTGTGATCTCTGTTCAGATAGGGCTAGAACTTAAAAATCACCCAGGTCTGCATAAATTCTTGCATCACTCTCAGCCCTGCATGCGATCTCTTCCAGGCCTTGTGGGATCTTGTGCTGTATATGTTCAGGCAAGCCCACAGCTATATGAATCACCATGCAGATTTCTGGGTGCTCCGCTCGGTAAAGCTCCCTCTTCTGACTACCTTATACTAGTTGTTCTAGCCACTCCAGCAGCCCATGACTCTGATAGCTGCCTCCTTCATGCAATAAGGTTGCTACTATCTTGGACACTCATCTTCTGTGATTTGTGGCAGGATAATTATCTTAACAGGAACTCAGAACAATTGCGGGTTTACTGTAGGGTTCAGATCACTTTTTTACCCACTTCTCAATAATCACAAACATGAGATACTTATTGCTCAATATATGAAAAGAGATGCCTTTATATTTTATGTAATTTTATTGTTGTTTTTGGTATGAGGACAAGTCTAGTACCAATTATTTTGTCATGGCTACAAGTTGGGACTCAGGTGGCTCTCTTTCACAACCTAATAACAGGAGAAAGAAGAGCATATTTTGACTAGTTAATCTGAGATCGTCTTAAGCAAGTTGCTTTTTCTTTGCCTCAATGTTTTACTTGGAAATAAGGATTTGGTTGCATGATAAATGATGCTACCTTTAAGAATTAGTATTCAGCAATATTTATTGACCATATATTTAGTGAAAGAAAATCAGTACAATTAGTGTGCTGAGACATAGTGAAAAGATCTTTACTTCAGTTACAAAAAAATGTGAATTGTTTTGGGCAAGCATGTTTATTTCATAATTTTAAACACCAGTTGAATGGAAATGGGCTTATAGTTACATACCCTTGGATTCAAAGGAATATCAGAATAACTGGGTAAGATAAAAATTACTGCTCCTGATATAATGGGAGAGCATGAGAAGGGAGGAGAGGCAGAAACAGGCTCCTCTCTAAGCAGGGAGCCTGATTTCGGGCTCGATCCCAAGACCTGGGATCATGACCTTAGTTGAAGGTGGGTGCTTAACCAACTGAGCCATAAACCCAAGAGTTCAAAATCCCTTAAGAGAAAAAACAGGGTATGCTTGTTAAAATACAGATTTCATGGCCCACCTGAGAACGAATAGATAGCTTCCTGGATTGGGGGCAAGAATCTGCATTTTAAATAACTACATAGGTGATCTTTGTGAAAAATAACATTTTTGTATTTATTATCTGACAATCTTATTTTGTGTAACACTTACATAGGATTTTTCTCCAGTTATTTTCTTCCTGATTACATTTTAATCTCTAAATATTGCCCAGATATTTTACTATACTTCAGTGACAAGAGAAATAATTCATCAAATACACTAACCTTTAATGATATTAATAGTCTAGATAAGATGTTGCTATTAAATTTCTTCCTACCACTTAGAATTAGACATTCTCAGTAATCCAATATGATGATGCCTAGGGAAACCAGGATTAAATAGCATGATAGGTGAGGATTTAGTCTTAGGCTTCTCACCAATTGCAAATGGGAATCAAGAGAGATCAAATAGCCCAACTTCTATGTCATTATTTTTTCCAGTGGTGTTTTTTAACCAGGTTCCTCACATGAACCATAACACAGAACATGATTTGAGCAACTATTTTCTCATTTATTTCCCTGGAGTGGTATATAACAAGAACCACTCTGAATGTAAAAAGACAACTCAAATGTCTACATACAGAAGATGACTTACAGGGGCGCCTGCGTGGCTCAGTGGGTTAATGCCTCTGCCTTCAGCTCAGGTCGTGATCCCAGGCTTCTGGGGTGGAGCCCCACATCCGCATCCAGCTCTCTGCTCAGCGGGGAGCCTGCCTCCCCCCCTCTCTCTGCCTGCCTGTCTGCCTACTTGTGATCTCTCTCGGCCAAATAAATAAATAAAATCTAAAAAAAATTATTAAAAGAAGATGACTTACATTATCAGTGCTTAATTATTTCACGGAAGGAAATATGAAAACATTTGCGGAAGTTAATAGTATGCTGAATAGAAAAGCAGAATAAAAAATGAGCAAGGGATCCAGAAAGCTTGCTCACTTGAATCACCAAGATCTGAGTAGACTGATAATATGTCCATTCTTGCTGGTGCCTTTTTGAATTTTCCCCTCTCTGGGAAATAATAGAACTTACCTAGTTGCACATTATTGATCATGAAATAACATATGCAAAATTCCACTTATTCTCCTTGTCACCAAATAAGGAGTCAATAGATGACTCTAATTAATGTTGATGATGAATAAATTGCTGAAAGAGAGAATAATATCTATTTTGAAAGAAAATTATTGTATTTATTTTTTAAAGATTTAATAATTTTTATTGGCTTACAAACAATTTGGAGATATTTAAGAAATCACCTCAAATTTGTTAAATTAACAATTTTTCTTAATCACTAACTAGGAGAATTCTACTTCTATAATTTATACTTTTCCTCAAACTAAACTCCCCTGTGAAGGTCTGAAAACAGGTATTAAAATCTTCACTTTGCTATGGTGTAAAAGAGTCGAGCAAAACTTCCTATTTCAAGAGCATCAAAGTGTATCACTTTTTTGAATCACGATTAATGCCGTCAAGGTCTATATGCACTTTCCATGTTTAAAAATCAACCTTTTCCATGTCCAGTTACCTGTAAAGCTGTATGCTTTACTAAGTTTGCAAATATAATGAATAGGCCTCTCTAATGACTTGTGATTCTATTTAAAACTCTGACTTAGTGACTATCTCAAAATTTCTTATTTTGAAGCTGTTCGTTTTCATCATATTTCTTATAGATTTAGATAAATCTGACCATTTCCTTGTTTTGAGCACCAGTATTCTAAAAATGCTTGGTGTAGTCTTGTGATTTCTGGTCTCCTCGAGAATAGAATTTCATGTGATCATACCAGTATCCATGTCTGTTGACAGTTACAGTAATGATATGTCAACATTTTATGAATAGTTAGCTTTGAGAAATACTCACATGCCAGGATGTGGATTTTTCAAACAATTCAATGTGCTGCCATCTGACAGGAACACAGACCATTGTAGAAAAAATGTTTTCTTTCTTCTGTATTGACCTATAGTGAAATAAAGATTTTACCAATATGAAATGTCTGATAACTGGCTCCTTACTCATAGGAATAGAAAGCTAGATAGCTTGCTTGCTTACTTTCTCTCTCTCTTCCAAATACTTAGTGTTGCTAGAAATGAATGATGAATTATAGTTCATTCCTGACTTAGGACTTTGAAACCCTTTAACAAAGACCAAGATATTTGCCTACCACACCAACTCTTGTTATTTGGTATCCAATATCGGAGTGTTTAGTCAAGTTCACTATAATTTCTGCAATCGAGTAACTGCAGCTAAATTTCTTATTGAGACTCCCTTTCTAAAACTGCATTCGGCAGTACAGCTTGATGTCTGCCATATCCTTCAGTAATCAACTTTTGTGAGGATGACAATCCTTTTGTTCTATCTTATTCAGACTGTCTTACTATGCATTCTTTCACTGTTGCTTTTACTTTTAAGGCCAAGAAAGGAGAAACACATGTAACCTACTTTTATAAAATGTTGCTAGCTACAATCAGTCATACCTGCTTAAAGACTTGAAACTAACAGTTAAATTACATACTATTGTGCATTCTATTTTTAACAAACTATGTCTCCTCTTGAGGAGATGAACATAAATTGTTCATACATTTAAGTTATGTGAATTCTCAGATCCTACCTAAATAATGAGTATCTTTTTCAAAAGTAGTCCTGCCCATCCTTTCCCTGGTTCTTCAATTTTGAATTTCTGTTTTATTTATAAACAGTAATCTATATTTGTGTTTGCTTATAAGGCTTTCTGATACTATTTCATTTGTTCAATGCCATATATTTATGATAAAATCTATATATATGTATATATATATATTACAAAATATATTGTACTTGGTAAAATATGTTGGGGATTTTTATCTTATGCTTATGATGCAAAAATCTGGGAAAATTTGGCTCCCAAGATTACAAGAAGACAGAAAATTTACAAAATTTACAAAAAGCCTTTTAAAATCTATCAGAAAGCTGGAATCACAAGGTCAAAAAAAACTAACTTAAAAGCTAATGAAAAATGGGCATCTCCAAGGAAAGAGGGTGAACACTGTCTTATCTGAGGCAGATTCCAAGCAACATACAAATCAAACATGATTTTAGCTAGATTTTCTAATGGATTACTCGAAGCTAAATGTGGAATAGTGTGGGAAACTACAATCTTTGAAAGCTTCTTACCCAAGGGGATTCATACCACAGACCTACTGAAAGCTCATGAGCAAGAATGATGGCAGAATGAGAGTCTCTAGAAAGCCTACTTTGTTATACAGATCTGGAAGAAGGTAACAGGATTGATGTGGACCAAACTGAGTCCTTCCAATTCATATATTGAGGTCTTAACCCCTGATGTAATGGCATTTGGAGATAAGGTCTTTGGAAGGTAATTAGGTTTAGATGATATCATGAGGATGGGGCCCTCATGATGGGATCAGGAAATACCAGTCAGCTTAAACTTCCTCTCTCTCTCTCTGTCATATGCAGATTTAGCAAGCAGGCAGCCATCAGCAAGCCAAGAGAAAAGCCTTCACACGAACCCAACAATACTAGTACACTATTACTGGACTTTAAGACTCCAGAACGGTGAGAAAATAAATTTTTGTTCTTTAAACTAACGACTCCATGGTATTTTGTTATGATAGACATGGTATTTTGTTATGATAGACTATGATAGGCTGATCAGACTAAGACAAGGAAGTGTCCACTACAAAAGAGGCATGAAAACCCACCAAGATCTTTTTACCCTATCACCCCTACAGAACAAATGACTTAAGCTACCTGAAAAAGGCAGACATCCTGTCCCCTAAGAATACAGGTGAAGACCATTGCATATATAGACATAGAGGGAAAAAAATCAAAACCCAAACATTCTTTATCCCTAAATAAAGAGGTTGGTACCTCTGGAAAAGGGACAGGAATATATCTTGGTCTCACACAATCAGAGATCCATTGCTAGGGACAGTGCAATACAACAGAGAGGTCCCCACTACTCAGTCTCAGGGGTACAGTGTCTGGATAAGACTAGTAATTAAACATAGTGAGATAATCCTTCTTTTCTCCTTTTCTCAGACTAGCAAGTATTAAGTAACAATCACAGGTTGGAGAAACTCAAGAGTATGGAGAGAAACATTCTCTGAGGCATAGGTACAAATAGAAGACCTAAAGTTAAAACTTAACAGTGAGAAAAATCCTCTGGCAAACTAACCATACCTATATTATAATTTAATGCTAGCAGAATATTTTTTCCCTTAAGATTTTATTTATTTATCTAGGAAGAAAATGAGCAAGAGGGAGAGAGAGAAAGCACACAAGCCAGGGGAGGGGCAGAGAAGCAGACTCCCCACTGAGCAGGAAGCCAGATGCAGGCCTCCATTCCAGGACTCTGGGATCATAACCTGAACTCTGAGCCACCCGGGGGCCCATGCTAGCAGAATCTTAAACCTGAATGCACTGAGTCTTACAATAGTAACAACAAAACTAAATCTACTTAATTCCTGGTGGGATTGACTTAACTTACTATATACTAAAAACCTAGCCCTCTCCCCAAATCCCCCCCAAAATGTGTGTTCATTCCAGGCATAATTTTAATTACTTCCATTTCTGTTGTTCTATCCAGTATGTCACCATTCAATTAAAAATGATAAAATACACATACAACCAAAAAAAATATTACACGGTCAAGAAACAAAACAATCGATAAAAATCAATCTCAGATGTGACACATCTGTTGGGAATATCAGAGAAAGAATTCGAAATGATGATTACTAATATGTTAATGTCTTCAGTAGATGAGGTGGCCAATATGCCAGTTTAGATGGTGAATCTCACCAAAGAGATGGAAACTCTAAGAAAGGAAATAATAGAAATGCTAGAAATGAACAAATCATAACATTAATGATTGCAGTGGACTGAATAATAGACTCAATAGAGCTAAGGAAAAATTAATAAACTTCAGGCTGATCAATAAAATGGCACAAACTAAAACACATACAAAAAACTGAAAACAAAACAAAATAGAGCATCTAAGAGATGTGGAATCCCTGAAGAAGACATAAAGAATAATATGGCAGAGTAATTTATATTCGAAGAGACAATGGCAACTATCTTCAAAAACTAGTGAAAGAAAATTAGTGAAAAATTAGGGGAAGAACAATTAGAAAAATAAAAAGATAACATTACACTGGGCCTACTTTGAAGAAATGTTAAAGGAAGTTCTTCAAGGAGAACAAATATGATAGCAAGCAAAAACATGAATTTACACAAAGCAATAAAAAGTAATGTAAAGGATATAAATGAAGATAAGGGGCACCTGGGTGGCTCAGTGGTATAAGTCTCTGCCTTCAGCTCAGGTCATGGTCCCAGGGTCCTGGGATCAGCCCCGAATCAGGCTCTCTGCTCAACAGGAAGCCTGCTTCCTCCCCCCTCTCTGCCTCCCTCTCTGCCTACTTGTGATCTCTCTCTCTGTCAAATAAATAAATAAAATCTTAAAAATAAGTAAATAAAATAAATAAACGAAGATAAACATAAAGTTTAATTTTTCTTAATTTTAGTTGCTGTAAATGATAACTGACTTCTCAAACAAATATAGTAGTGATGCATTTTGTTTTATTGTGTAGGTAGAAGTGAAATGAGTGACAAAAACGACATTAAAGATAGGAAACAATCTTTTATTATAAGGTTCATACACTATAAATGAAGTGATATAATATTATTTTAAGCTAGATTGTGATTAATTAAAGATGCATATTACAAATCCTGCTTAAACTACTAAAAACATTGCAAAGATTTAAAATACATAAGTTAACATTGAAGATAAAATGAATTTAAAAATAATTAAATAATTAAAAAGTAGCAGAAGAGAAAGAAAAAAAAAACAAGTATGCAAAGGAACAAACAGAAAATATCTAACAAGGCTATATATTTTATTCCAATAATCTCAATAATTACCTTAAATGTAAATGGCCTAAATAACCAATTAAATACAGAGATTATCATGTTAAATGAAAAGAAAAAAAAAGCAGTGAGTGTATGCTGTCCAAAAGAAAATAAATTTATATATATACTTACATATATATATATACACATATAAAATTATACATATATGTGAAATAGGGATGTACAAAAGTAAAAAGCAAAAAGAAGGAAAACTATAAAACCATGTAAATGTGAATGAATAGTGTTGAAGTGATAGCTATATTAATATCAAATAATACGTCTCAGAACAAGAAATATTATCAGGGATAAAGAGGGACATTATGTAATGATGAAAATGTCAAACAGCAAGAAAACATGAATATCATAACTATATACACATTTAACAACACAGCTTCAAGACAGTTAAACAATTCATAGACGGGGGCCTGGGTGGCTCAGTTGTTAAGTGTCTGCCTTTGGCTCAGGTCATGATCCCAAGGTCCTGGGATTGATCCCCTCATTGGTCTCCCTTCTCCATGGGAAGCCTGCTTCTCCCTCCTGCACTCTCTCTGCTTGTGTTCCCTCTCTCACTGTGTCTTTGTCAAATAAATAAATAAAATCTTAAAAAAAAATTCATAGAATCAAAAGTAGTAATCAAAACCACAATAATATTTGCAGCTTCCAATATTCATCCTTTAGTAATCTTTAAAATAAATAGACATAAAGTTAGTAAGTAGAAGACCCAAACAATGACCACCAGTTTAACCTAATCTTCATTTTAACAAGACATTCAACCTAACAGGAGCGGAATATACTTTTTAAATTTTTTTCAAGTAAACTTGGACTATGAAACGAGATAGTCCATATTCTTGGCCTAATCAATACTTTTTAAAAAATAAAGAAACTTAACTCATACGAAAGGTATTTTCTTATCAGAATATAATTGAAATAGAAATGTATAACAGGAAGCTATTTGGGGAAATTCCCAAATATTTGGAATTAAATAAAGAAAAGGTTTTAAAGCTATAGATCAAATTAAATATTACAGTGAGGATTAAATAAAATGAATTGAATGTGAGGAAAACACAGAGCACATGGAGGGAATTAAGGCAGTGCTTATAAGAAAATATATATCATTAAGTATTTGTATTAGAAAATAAAAAAAATTCAAAGCACAGATGTAGACATTACCTTAACAAACTTGAAAATGGGGAGTATTTATTTATTTTTTAATTTTTAAATTAACATATAATGCATTTAAAGCTCATAGAAGTAGAAAGAAAAATATAATGAAGATTGGCATAGAAATCAATTGAAATGAAAACAAAAAAGCAGGGAAAAATAATATTAAAGGTTTGTTCTATGAAAGGGTTAATAAAAATGCTAAACCTAGAGTCAACAAATTGCCAACAAATAAAAATATAAGACAAACCCCACAAACATTAGGAATAAAAAATGAATATTATTAAGACTATACAGTAATGGAATAACTAATAAGAAGATACTAGAATACTCTATGTCCATAAATTCCACAATTTAGGTAAAATAGGCAACACTTAATGTTCCCATGATGAAATATCCCAGCTAAAATAGGAATAGAAGGGACATTCTAATTTGATAAAAAGGAGTCAGTGAAAAACCTATGACTAGCATATGTAATTGATTGATTTTCAAGAATGTTACAAATGCAATTTAATGGAGGAAGAACATTCTTTGCAGCAGATGGTGCTGGAAATTTTTTATATACATATGCAAAAAGAGAGAGACTTGCAACACATATCTCAAAACTTACACAAAAAATAAATCAAGATTGGGGCGTCTGGGTGTCTCAGTGTGTTAATCCTCTGCCTTCTGCTCTGGTCATGATCTCTGGATCCTGGGATCCAGCCCCACATCTGGCTTTCTGCTCAGCAGGGAGCCTGCTTCCCCCTCTCTCTCTGCCTGACTGTCTGCCTACTTGTGATCTCTCTCTCTGTCAAGTAAATAAATAAAATATTTTTTAAAAATTAAAGATTGGAAATAATACCTAATTATACAACATGCAACTATAGATCTTGTAGAAAAAAATTAGAGAATATCTTCACCACCTTTCAGTTATCCAAATATACCTTAGATATGACACCACAAGCATGATCTGTTAAAAGTTTGACAAATTAATTGCATAAAAATTAAAAATTTCTGCTCTTCCAGAATACTATAAAGATAATGAGAAGACAAGCATATAGTGAGAGGAAATGTTTGCAAATCACATTCTCAGAAAGAACTTTTACTTAGACTATGTTAAAAAAAAAAACAAAAAAAAAAAACCCTGGCAACTCAATTAAAAAAAAAATCCCATAGAAAAATGGACACAAGTCTTGATCAGTCACTTCACCAGAGATATAGAAACTGTAAATAAGCACATAAAAAGATGTTTAATGTCAGTTGTTATAGAAATTCAAATTAAAGCCATAATAAGATACCGCTATCACCCACTAGAGCAGTTAAAATTAAAAGACAGGTAACACCAAGTTTTCCAAGGATGTAAACAACTGAAACTGTTACACATTTCTGGTTAGAATAAGAAAAAAAAAAGTGTTTCAGACACTTCAGTAATGGCTGTGGCAGTTTCTAGTAAACTTACCATATACTTCTTGAAAGACCTGGCAATCACGCTTTTAGGTATTTATCCAAGTGAAATGATAACCCATGTTCACACAAAAAAACATGTCATTGACTTAATTCATAATTCCCACAAAGTAGAAATAGTCACTATGTCACTCAATTTAGGAATGGATAAACAAACTGTGTTATATCATACAATTAAATGAAACTGGGCAATAAAGAGGAATAAACTCTTGACAGATGCAACAAAATAGATGAAGCTAAAATGCATTAATTTAAGAGAAAGCAAGCAGATTTAAAAGAGTCTATACTGTATGTCTTATCTGACAGTTTGGAAAAAGCAAAGTTAAAGAGACAGAGGACAAATCAGTGGTGAACATGGTTGTTGGTCTGAGGGGGTCACAAATGGCCAGGAATGGGTGGGGATGGTATTCTGGAGGCGATGGAATTAATCTATATTTTCATGGAGCTGGTAATTACATGGTTATATGTGTTTGCCAAACCTTTCAGTACTGCACACAGCAAAGCGTGGATTTTGCTCTATCTAAATCATACATCAAATTAAAAAATTTAAAAAAAAAGTTTGTTGGAGTACTGAGCGCACATAGAGGTTCTGTATAAGTCATAGCTGGTTGGATTGTTTTGTGTACTGTTGCTTCTGATGAATCATGAAGCCTCCTTAATAAATAGTAGAGACTTTGTTGTGTCTATAATACTCCCATCAACATCCTGAAAGTTCTAGTTATTTGTTGATTTATGTTCACTATAGGAAGGAATGCATGCACTTAAGCACTTAATTATGTATCAGTTACTTTTTAGGGGTTGTGATATAAAGTTGAAAACAACAACAACACCAGATGTACTTTCTACCTTTCCTGCAGTGAGAATCTCTTGATGGGGTCAGTCATTAAAGAAATCACTATGCAGAAAATATAATGGTGACAAATGCTATGGTGATAAGTTACATGGTATCGCCAGAGTTTATAAACAGCAGGGATTTATCTGTTCTAGGAGATTAGGGAAGGCATCTCTGAAAAGGTAAGTTTTCAACTGAGATTAGGAGTATGAACTAAATAAATGGTAGCTTGACAAACTCAGGAGGGGAAGTAGTCATAGCTAAAGCAGCAGTATATTCAAAGGGCCTGTGGTGGAGAAATGGTGTTTAGTTGGAGAATCAGCAGGCAAATCAGTATGGTGCTCTGGGTAGGGAAGAGGTTGTATGGCAAAGGCTTGGCTGAAGACAGGAAAAGTCTTGTGGGTCACTGGAAGTATTTAGGTCTTTACCTTAAGACAAATAGGAAGCCTATAAGAGGTTTAAGGGAAAAGAAGAGATGTTCAGTGAGTGGGTTGGGTGAGTGATAGAATTCATTTAGAGATGCATTTTAAAAGCTCACTCTGCACAAGTGTAGAGAATCTACATTGCTCAGCTAGTCGGTGGTGAGACTGATAGCTTGGATAAGACAGCTTGAAAAGGAGAAGAGCATAATTGAGAGACATGCAGGATGCGTATGCCACAGAACCTGGTGATGAATGGGAGATGGAGAGAGAGAAAGAGGAGCCTTTATAGATGACTTATCAGTTCTGCCTTGCCAAATCAGATGGCTATTTGTGCCTTTTACCAGGAAATCATTGGGTGGAAATCCATCTCTGTCAGGACAGATCATGACTTTGTTAATTTATATATTTGTGCTCAAATGTTTCCTGAGAATCATACACCAGAAACTGTTCTATAGGGAAAAAGAGAGAGAGAGAGAAAGAGAACCTTTGTTCCAATATAACTTTCCTCAGATTTGATACTCCTCTTATCTTTAAGCCCATGATTCAATTATTGTGAGGTAATAAATTTGTATGTAAAGTAGATCCACCTCCCTTTCAAAAGTGTATAATTTATGGCAGTTACCACAATATTTAAGAAAGAAACCACCCTTTTCGGCTTTGTTTGAACAACTGTGTGACCTAAATGCCTTATTTATAGCCTAATTCAACTGGGTCTGGATCAACTTCAGTGAAACTGGAACATAACTGCATGGTGGTTCAATTTATTTAAATACATCTACTACTTGTTACTATTCAATAGGGAGTGAAGTTTCAATCCATGATCTATGACAGTATTTAAGAGTCCTATTTGTAGGGCGCCTGGGTGGCTCAGTGGGTTAAGCCTCTGCCTTCGGCTCAGGTCATGATCTCAGGGTCCTGGGATCGAGTCCCGCATTAGGCTCTCTGCTTGGCAGGGAGCCTGCTCCCTCCCCTCTCTCTGCCTGCCTCTCTGCCTACTTGTGATCTCTCTCTGTCAAATTAATAAATAATCTTTAAGAAAAAAAAGAATCCTATTTGTAGACAAGTTAGTCAATCAATTAATATTAATTAATTAATTAATTTGTTAATAAATTAGTTGGTCAATTAATTAGTTAATGGATTAATCAGATTAATGGCTTATAGTGTCATGTAGAAGTAACAATGGCATGTCTTGTATTTGGCTTTCCTGTCCATCTGTTTCTTCGGTTCAATCTTTGACAAATTTCTCGGGCCTTTCAACCACATCATCCTAGACACAGTCGACTTTAGGAAGCTGCTACAGCTGGCTGTCTGTCCTCTCTCTTATCTCCTTATCTGTCACCTCATCTCCAGTGGAAATCAAGCACTATATCATTGCATTCTTATTTATAAGGAGGTCAGCTTTATCTGGAGGGTGATGGGGGAAAGAGAAAAGCAGGTAAGAGGTTGCCTCTACCAGTTTTATTGACTGTGTGCCCAGGAGTTTGCATACCATCTTGTCATCCTCACTCTTCTCTTCCCTTCTGACTTACTTTGCAGCTACTAGTCCACTGTAGTGTTCTGTTCCCCACACCCAAGAGCAGGAAATGGACCATTTCCTTGTTTAGATGCTCTTTATGAATACTTATGTCTCTAGAAAAAACTAGACTTAGTTAAACACTAGTAGTGGGAACCCAGTTGTTGCTGAATACAATAATAGGAGGAGACTATGTGGTCCTACCATATATAGACCCCCAAAATCTGAGCACCAAAACAAACCAGCAGCCTCCTTCATAATGCCCATGCCACCAAACCCCTGATTTTCACCTCTCCTGTACTTAGATCTCCTCACTCAGCACTCTTCTTTCTTTGGTGACCCTGCTGTGCCTGTTCACACAGCAAACTAAGAGAAAGAGCAAGGTGAGTCTGGTACAGGTCAAGGACGGGAACTTTCGCCAGGACAATTGACTTAATCATCCCTTTGAAGTGAGTGAGCACAAGAGAAAGGAGAGGTTTGGCTTAATCTAGAAGTCATGGATTATATTCTTGTACCTTCTTTAAACTCCTCTAGCAATTGGTTAATATTACTTATGGAGGTTATTTCTGTTATTTCAATGCCAGCAACCTTTATCACCATGACCACAGTGATTACATATCAACCAGTCTTATTAGACTGATTCAAATACGCTGGGGGAAACCCCCAGATAATATTCCCAAAACTATTTGAAATTTGAATACTGACTAGATACTTGATAATAAGAATTATTATCACGTTGGGGGTGTGATAATGGTTTAGGGTTATATTATAAAAGAACCCTTATCTTTTGTAATATACATGCTGAACTATTTGGAGACAAAAAATGATGCCTGGAATTTGCTTCCAAATAATGCAAGGGTAGAAGTAGATGCAGGTTTAGATGAAACAAGATTGTCCATAAGTTTTTCACTATTAAAGCTGAGTAATACGTTCATAGGGATACATTACATAATTTTAAATACATATTTGATTTTTTTCTTGCTAACATGTGAAAATAGTAATCATTGGCATTTATCAAGCATTTATTTCATGTCACCAACTTTAAATATATTTTTCCATTTAATCCCGACATCAAGTGGATTGGTATTATTAGTTTCATGTTATACCTGAGTTTGCTAAAGTCAAAAGAGATAAGGTACACGGCTGGAAGGATAGCAGTTCCAGGTGCATCTGATTCCAAAGACAGCATCCTTTCTACTACAAAGGACTGTGAATAATTTCAGGACTACTCCTTTGGAAGAGTGATAGCTTCCTCTCCTACTCACACATATTGACATTACCATTTGGTTTGCCTTCACAGATATGACTCACCTGTCCGATGACAGTTTCAGATGTGTCTCTTAAAACTTCTGCCATTATAAAACATCAGAGAAGCTAGTTTGATTAGCAAGTGCGATGAAATGATTAGCTAGAAATGCCATTTTCCTATTTCCTTCATTTTCCTTTCTGTGTGGTACCAGAAAAAAAATAAAAAGTATTGAGAGGGTCATGTTACTTGCCTGTAATTTTTCACTTCTTAATTAGTGCCATTCATATATATATACATATATATATGCATATATATACATATATATGCCAGTGATGGGTATAAACAATAAACAATGGGGCCACCTTGGCCCATTTTTAGAGAAACCTTGGGTTACCACCTTGTTGGCAATCGTCTGTGTGTCTGCTATGATTGTGGCCCAGGTATCAGTAATTTGCAGCAAGATCCTATGGTCTGTTTTCCTAATGCCTTTGGCGGGGAAGCACTGTGTGGCAGAGGAAAGAGCCCTCGGGCAAAGGGGCACGACCTGGGGTATTGAAGAGCTTCACCTATACAGCAAGTCGATTTAACCCATCTCATTTCATTTTGCACACATCTATAAAATTGAGAACTTGGCTCTGCATAATTATAAATTCCCTTTCAGCTCTATTTTTCTCTCCTCTGGTGCTTATCTCATTGCACCTTATAGCAAATGCTTCTTAATCCTCTTGTCTTCCATTCTCCGTGTTAGTCTCTAAATTACTTGATTACCTATATAAAGGCCAATTGAAATAGGTACAAATGAAGAGAGAACTTCTGATTAACTTTTGTTTGCAGTGGAAGTTTTACACTAGAGTGATAGCGTAGCCCATTGCTGTAGAAAAGCAAGGGAACGATGCTCTCTGCTCTGCAAAATGGTTTCTGCCAAGGAAGCCTGTGGTCTGATTAGAAGTGCAAATTTCCAGGCCATTATCAGCATTTGATGCATTCCTTAAGCATTTATGAATATATTTGTTTGGAAAGATGGTTTGTTTATATGTTGCTCAAGTCAGGACATAATGGCAAAATCACTGTATCATCTCTTATTACCAATTCCTCTGAACCACCCAGTTCCCACAGAAGCCATTTGAGAAACATTAACTACTCCCTAAAGGGAAAGTTGTAGAAGAACCTGCATTTACAGGTCATTAGTTACCTTCTGAATTACATTACCTCAGTTATTTTTAGATAATCTCACTAATCTGGTATTCAGGGTAATTTCTAAATAATTTAGTCCCTGATGTATTTGGATTTCCAAATTCAGACCCTTCAGAAAGTACACAGGGAAATCTCAGAAAAGGGAAAATTTATGAGTCGTGCCAAGAATTTCCCATTTTGAAACCCAGGGTAGTTAATCTAGGCAGATATGTTTGTTTAAGCCAGAAAAATAACTTAGCATTTCTTTATATTTAATTCTCCAATATTTTCAGTAATTAAAAAAGTAAATGCTATCTAAAGTTTTTTTTTTTTTAATTGCCACATAGTTGACACACAAAGTTCATCACACATTAAGTTCAGTTATACAATATAGTGATTTGACGGTGGTTATGAGTTTCTTAAAGGCACTCCTTCATTGTTTTCCATTGTTGAGGTTAGTATATGAAAATGCTACAGCAGGACATGTGCTTAGAAGACAGAGAACAAAGCTGTGCTCCAAGGGGAGTAGGGAGCCCAGTTTTCAGGATTTCCAACATTGGGCGATGTAAAATTGGGATTGCTTTTTCCTTCTTATAGTGGGATTGCCATCACAGGATTTTGAAGAAGGAGAAAAAATGAAGTAACACTCATATATGCCCACTCAGGTCACCAGTGTTCAAAGACCCAAGAAATTGGGCCATTATTTTGTTTTTTTTTTTCCCTTTGCCAGAGAGAGAAAGAGAGAGGGGGAACAGGAGCAGGGGGAGGAGCAGGCTGTCCCTCCTTTGGGTCTTGAGGCTGACAAATAGCACAGAACTCAGGATGTCTGACAGAATGTCGGGTTTATTTGATTACATTCTTGATTATTGCTTTTCATGCCACTTCTTATTCCTTAATAAAACTGTGATTTAGCTCCCATTTTCCTTGTGAAGTTCAGTATAGGCTTTTAAATTTAACTTTACTCATCATCAGGGAGAGGTTCCAGTTGCCAATATTTACTTTAAAAAATAATTAAAATTTTTAAAAAACCCGAAATTCTTTAATCTCTTAATCCATCTTCCAGTGAGTCCTACTTTTTTCTTAACGTGGCATCTTTATTTTCCCAAATCCTTTCTTTAGAAATGCAATGTGTAGGCCATATAGTCACGGAGAATGAATCTGTTGAATAGGCATGGGGTCAAAATCTAAGACATTTCAGTGAAATCTAGAGGGGCCTGAGTGGGTTGGCATGAATCTTTTTTGTCTGTATTCCCTGTTGCTCACCCCTTTCCCACCCTTCCTGAAAGCAATGCATAAGAAATAATCTGAGTAAAGGTGATTTATTTGTAAAATGACTTTAGAGCATAGAGTGAAAACTGAAAAAAGAGTATAGCAGGGAAGGAAAGAAGAAATCAAAAGCAAGGGTATGTTACCCAGGTCCTTTGTTTTCTGTATTTCTGTGATTTTGATATCTGGGCTGACCCTAGAGGGACTTCCATCCCCCAGGGTAAAAGTAGATTCCTAGAGCTAATGCCTCAGTCTCCTGGGAGCATGCTTTTCATATGCAAACCATTTTGCCTGCTTACCTACATCTCCCATTCTTTCCTGTGAACACCACCATAAAGGTCCTGGTTCCCATTTCCCCTGCTCTCAGGCTCTGGCCTCCTGACCCACCCTGGTGCTGTCCTGTGTGGCCCTGAATGAACTGGGAAAGGGTAACAAATTATCTTTTCTGTAGTCATCATCTCCTGATCTGTTGGCCTTGCTGTACCTGATTAAAAACAAAACCAATATTTAAAACAGAGGGTGTGCCATCTAAATAGTTACACTGTGTGGACCTGGGGTCTCAAACTCATCAGGACCTTCAGAGAAACTATATAGAATGTGCCTCTTGAGGACTGAGTGGGGAGCCCCCCTCTTATTAAGAGGGACCATGAGACATTTCCAGCCCATGTCTTCAGGATTCACGAGTGTGAATGTTGAGTGGGTTTTCGTAGCATTCCCCAACCTTGGCTTCAGAGCAGCCCCTCAACAGAGAGCTAGAAGGACACAGGGAGATGAGGCAAGATGTGGCCGGATTACACCTGCACAAAGCTGGTTTCTAGATCTCGGCTCCAGCAAAAGAGGGGTCCCATGCCTTACACAGTTCAGATTTTCTCATGTCCTTAGTTAAGTCAAAGCCCTCCCTGCTTACATGGTAGCAGACTGCAATCTCTGCAAACAGCTTTGGGCTTGTGTAGAAAGCTGTGGTCCTTCAAACTGTTGCATTCCTGAGATAGTAATTTACTTGCATCATGTCCTTTCTTCGTCATCTGACTTCCCTTACCTCCACTCAGCGTTCACCTGGTTTAGGAGGCTTGCCTGGTGGAGTGACCCAGGCTTTAAGCCCCAGGGACTGAGAGCTTACTTACTTTTCATTTTTTATTATTATGATGGCTGTAATTGCCTACCTTCAATGATCACTGAGCATAGGGGGTCCAAAGCTGCCTCTGGGACTCTCTCTTGGATTCCAGAAACAGTCTTTGCTGTCTGCATTTTGTAGCAGCAACCTTAACTCTTGATGGTAGTTAGAGTAAGTGACCCTTAATATTCTGATAACTCTCTTTGCTTGTTGATCCAGGGGTGTGAGGAGCCCAGAAGTACTGGCTGGTGGCCAGAGCTTTAAGTCTGTTAAAAGCCATACTGTGTGCCCCGGTGCAAGTAATTCCCCTGGAGAGTAGAACACTTAGTCTAGCAAGATCTACATGTTCAGAGTGGGAAATCAAGTTCTACACCCGAACTTATTGAAAATAATGGTGAAAGAGGTTACCTTGTTTCACTTTTTGATTCCATAGTCCGTATCATTTAAGTGGGCATCATCTAGCAATTAGTACCATGTGTCCGCTGTGAGATCAACATACATACCCTGTCCTGGAAAATAACATCCAAATCCCAGAGTTTGGTTCCTAAACAGACATCTCAGTTAAGCCTTTCACTAGCCATTCCACTCTTCTATTAGACAAACTGCTTCCAAGTGATGTATTATAGGATAGGGCCAGCAAATGCTCTGTAATGGTGAGTAATGTGGCTCTTTAAGAATGGATCCTATTATTTAAGATAGTGTGGCAAGGGATATCATGCTGGGAAATCAGACATTTTGTAAGTCTGCCGATAGTAAGGTGATCCCATAGCCAGAGAGGCTATCAATTCTGGTACGAATAATTCACTGTTCTCCCAGGGAGGTATGGCTCCCCTAGAATCAACCTCCACCGAGTAACTGCATCTTCTCTCCAAGGAATGCTGTCATTTAGAAGGCTTACCGTCCATCTCTGTCAGCAGGTTTGTCAGCAGCTAGAACACGATTGGCGAGAGGGCATCTGTGATATTTTGTGCATCTGTAATGCTGCTGCCTGCCTCCATGATTGCTTGGTACATGAGCCCTTTGTTTTAGCATAGCCGTAGCTGACATTATATGTTGTGTTGAGTGCCTCCTCTTTTTAAATTCTTTTCAGAGGATATAATGAGCCAGAATTGGCTTTGGACTAGTCCTATAGGTCTATCCACATGACTTCTCTCAAATTCTTTATTCCTAATCTTCCAATCTTACTCTTTCCAATATCATGATCAACCAGCCAAGACATTTGTGTTGCCCAGAGTTCATATATATCTGTACCTCAGATCTATTTCTCTCTCCATTCAAACTGAAAAACTGAGCCACATTTCTTGCAAGCTCTGCCCACTGGGAGCATTTCCTCTCACCCTCATTCATGAGGTCCATCCCAAGTGGGACAGCATGTGGCAGCAATCCGTTTTGGACAAGGGTGCATAGATCTAGCTGGCCTTTCCTTGAAATTGGCCTGAGATTTCTCCTTCTTGGTCAATATTTTCAAGTGAATGAATAAGTCTGAATGCAGCAAGAGGCATCATTTTAAAAAGACAGATGCTATGGGAGTCTGCACCACCAGTTCCTATGGTTTTCTTCTGCTTTCTGAAGCTGTTCTAGCCTGATCCTGAATGTACTATTTTCAATATACAATGGATTGCTGTGGTTCCTGACTTCGTGAATTGGATAATACCCAACTCACAGTGGAAACTGATCTCATTATGACCCATGGTGAGATGCTCAGTGTCTACTAGAATCTAATAACATACCAAAAACCATTTCCCACTGATGATGTGTCTTTTTTATATGTATAGTAAACTTTAATAAAAGCCTTGAAAAAGATTCAAACGTTCTCTCACTAAATGCTGTGCATCTTTCTTAGTGAAAGGTACAAGGAGTAGCAATGGGGTCTTTACCCTGATGGTGATTTCTTAGCATAACTTCCAGACTATGTATATTAGTCTGCTGGAGCTGCCATACAAAATACCATAGACTCTGTGGCTTAAATGATAGAATTTTTTTTTTCACAGTTCTGGAAGCTAGATGTCTATGATCAATGTGCAGATTCTGGCCAATTTGGTTTCTGGTGAGAACTTTCTTCCTGGCTTGCAGACAGCTGTCTTTCCACTGTCTTTACCTGGTCTTTTCTCATCCTTGTGTGGAGAGGAAGCAGGCTTTCTGGTATCTTTTCCTATAAAAACACTATTCTAACCAGATCAGGGCCCCATTCTTATTACCTCATTCAAGCTTACCTACTTCTTTTTCCAAATATGGCCACATTGGACATTAGAGCTTCAACATATGGGTTTTGGGGAGGCACATGCATCCAGTCCATAACACCATTTAAGCCCTAAAAAAAGTGATATTGTAGATTCTGAAACTTCGTCCGGTTTTCCCCACCCTGTGGCACACAGGAGTCTTACTAGGCCATTCAAAATATGTGCCATTTTTACTCACCATCACATGGGGAGATTAATATCAAAACCTTCTTCCTGGCCCTTTTTTTCATCATGACTCTTATGTCTATAATTAGAGAACCATTTTGACGGTTCTGCTAGCTTCTTAGCATATCTCCCCCACTGTATTATCAGAGACAAAAGAAGTGATCACGGGGAAATTTTCAAATGCTAATCTTTGGCTTTCATGCTAGTTGGGGGATCTAGCTGGTGGAAGAAACCATGGTTTTTGAAAGCTCCCTGGATGATTTCAATGAGTATCAAGGTTTGGGAATGACTGCTATATACAAGTAGACTCACAGTAACATAGACTTGGGCAAGTGCTCCCCTTATCACCTGGCCTCCATGAGTTCCAGTTTAATTGGAGGACTGTTGTGGTGACTCAGTTTCACTTCATTAATGTCAACTCGCACTCTGTTTCCAATAGACATAGGAAGATCTCTCTTTTCCCATTTTCCCAGGGCACTGTTGCATGGCTACCTGTCCCTTTGGAATGGTTTGAAGAGTTATAGGACACAAGGGTCCAGTGTTACTTTTTTCCAATGAGATTTGGGCACTAAAAATAGTTTAGATTTAAAATTAGGTAAAGGTTTTCAATTTTCATCACACCATCTGATTTCAGTCCTTTGCTTATTTGTTGTCTTTTTGTTGTTGTTGTTGTTATCTTTGGGGGTTTTTGCGGGGCTATGTAGAGGATTACAAAGATCTAACCTGGGGCGCCTGGGTGGCTCAGTGGGTTAAAGCCTCTGCCTTCAGCTTGGGTCATGATCTCAGCGTCCTGGGATCAAGCCCTGCATTGGGCTCTCTGCTCAGCGGGGAGCCTGCTTCCCCCCGCCTCTCTCTCTGCCTGCCTCTCTGCCTACTTGTGATCTCTGTCTGTCAAATAAATAAATAAAATCTTTAAAAAGATCTAACCTTAGTGCATTTGACTGTCTATCTATCTTACACCTAAGATTACCATGGACTAAAAGCCATCATGACATATGAAGGATCAAGGTGGTCTGGTTGCCACTTTGGGCCTTTCTGTCCATTTTATTCATTATGTGTATTTTGACTCTATGAATTAGGTATCACCACTGACCTTTGTCATTTCTGAGCCACTCATGATATTAGCAAACACAGTCACACAGCAGTATCTCCTACTGGCAACTCCAAGCTACAAAGAACAACCACCACCATTTTTTTCCAACATTCTTTTCTTAATGATGGCATGTACGTTAGGTCCTCCAAGGGAACCTAGTCAGATGGTCGGTTCTCTTGCCTTGCAAAACAAATCTATTATAACATTCCTACCTCCTGAGCTTCTTGAATTTTTCTCAATACTATAACAATACTGTTCCAATATCTCCATCCCATTTACTAAAGCTGGTGTGTCCACACCTCAAGGAGACCTCCTAGGATTATACTGTACTCAGCTTCCAGTGTGCTTTCTGGGAAGCTAAACTCAAAGTAATGCCAGAGCAAACTCAGAGCAGGCTTGCATGCCAATAAATTCTTTTTTATTGATTTTTATATTCCATGTTCTTCTATTTCACCTCAAGATCCAATCCCTAGTAACTGCTGGAACATAGTAGCCATATTTTGCAGTTATTTTAATGTTTTGATATTTCCTACAAGAACAACAATTATATTTTGCCATATGGCCCATAATGAAACCTGATTCTAGTGATTAAACTAGTGGTAAAGAATGGAACTAAATCTAGACTTGAGATACATTAACCTCAGGGGAGACTTTTACAGGGACTCTAGACATGAATATCCCATTCTTCTCTAGCAAGGAGGTTTCAGTACAATATAAGGATCCAAGATCCTCAGGTTCATCATCCCAAATGCTCCTGTCTAGGTGTCATGTGTCCTCTCTTATCCTGGCACTTTCACATAAGACCCCATTGAGACATTCACTCACATTAGTTTTGGTACCTCTCATACTTAAATGTCTGGTTTATAGCACAATCTATCTTGTAGCCACAGAAGATAAGTAACTCTTTAAACCTGGAGGCCTCTGGCTTTCACAGCATGGTTGAAGTTGATGATTATCAGCTAAAGAACTTGTTATTTTATTTTTGCTCAAGTCTTCTAAAGCAGTTAACAAAGGACTACTGGCCTATACTTACAATCAACTCCAATTTTTCAAGACCAATCGGTGGTCAACTTCTACTCATTTCTAATCTACAACTGGTGAGAGCTCTAGTAGTTGTGACGCTACTAATTCTTTTCTAGCTTACAACCTTACACCTGGCTCTTATTACCATGGAGCCAGTGAGTGGCCCAGTACCAGAATCTCCTCTTTAATATCTGTTTTCCAGGATATTTCTAGTACCCATCTTCTTAGTCTTGGTATGCTCTGACCAAAAACAGAGCTAAGACATTAGCTTGTGTGCAGATGGTGTGTTTGGAAAATGGTAAGATGACACTAAATATGGAAACAAGGAGGTTGAAATGGGGAAAGAGGATCTAATACAGTGTGCATTATGGAGCTGATCACTGTGGAGGGCAACTGAGACTCAGCCAGTTTGGTCGCTCTGAGAAAATCGACAGAATAATCCTCAGCTTTGTGTTCCTGAGGCGTAGCAGGAAGGGACAGTTACCCTCCTGATCCTTCTTCTATTGCTCAGTATTGCTCTGTGGGCTATTAACTCTCCATCACAACCAGTTGGTGCATGCATGATTTTAGTGATTTCCTATGTTGTTCCCTGCCACAACATCAGGGAGCCTTGGTACAGAAAGCCAGAAGTACAATTCAGGTGAGATGATAAAATGCTGCTTGCCATATCAATGCCTGGAGTAAAAATAAGTAAAGGGGATGAGAGATGATATCTGATCCATTAGCAAAGTTCTGTTTTATGTTTAAATATGCATTCATTTAAGGGTACTTATGCTAATCAAAAAATTAGAATATCCCTTTTTTCATGATCTTACAAGGATCTGTATTTTCAGTTCCTCATGAAGCAACCTTGTGTACTGGTATGTGTATACATGTATGTAGGTTGGATGCTTTTTCAAAGTCAATAGTAATAGAACCACAAAATAGTAAATCTTGAATCTAACAAGTGTATTTATTCAACAAATGAATAAATTAGAGTTCATACAGGTTACATGGTTGCCATATAATCACACATTCAATTAGTGTCTGGTCCAGGGACTTGACATTGACCCTTTGGTTCCTCACACGGTCTTTTTCTCACTGCTCCTTGTCATCTTTTCTATTCAGGGTAGAATTGTATGATTACAGATTAAGAACATACTGACACTGTTTGAATGTCACTTACAAATAATAAAATTAGAATAGGTGAGTTTCTCAATATTATAATTCTTACTGAAATTACAGTGGTGATTTCTCTGGGGCACTGGCAAGGGGAATTTGGGGAACTGGCAAATATATATGAATAGCTGTTCCTACCAGAAAAAAAAATTCAGAGAAACCAAACTCATTTCGTCTTAAAATTAAATCTTTTTCTTCAAGGTTATATAAACTAAGTTTTCAAGATTAGATGAATAATTCCAACGAGCCTTTTACTACTAAGCTAGACATGTTGTTAACATATTGGTATAATAATCACTTGGATTTATTTGTTCATGAACAAGAACTTATTAGAGATATGTATAATATCATTTCTTCTCTTTGATAACTGCTCATATAATTTTTATATTCGTGTTTATCCTTTGCTACACTGATATGCACCCATTTCACATGTTGTCTTAAGACTGAATATTTTTTTTCTTATCCCTGATTCTAATTGTTCTTTCCAAAACATAGACTGTTTGTATAGCTTAAGACAAAATTTGTTACCTTAATAAAGAATATATCTGGTCTTTGTCCTTAGTTCCTGGTACAGAGCTTCGAAAATGTCTGGAATTTCAGGATGATCAGATTTTTTTTTCTTTTTTATAACAAGCCCCTTTCAAGCAGACCTGAGTTAATGGTAATGGGGTGACTCAGGGTGGGTCCCTAATAGTTTCAGAGAAGGAGTTGGCCATGCCAGAAAGACCAAACATTCATTAAAGGATTGGAACTTTCAGTTTCATTCTGTGACTTCCCTGGAGAGGAAGGAGCAGGAGATTGAGTTCAATTATTTGGCCAAAAATTTAATTAATCATGTCTATGTAATGAAATTCCAGGTACAAACTCTAAGCAGTGAGGTTTGTGAATATATCAATGACTGGGAGGGTGATGCACCCCAACTCCATGGGGACAAAAGCTCCTCTGCTTGGGACTTTTTCAGACCTGCCTTATATGTCTTTTGCATTTGGCTAATCCTGAGCTGTATCAGTCATAATAAAACTGTAATCAAAAGTATAGTGTTTTCAGTGGGTTTGTAAGCCATTTTAGCAAATTATCTAGGCTAAAGAAGGGGTTGTGGGAACCCCCCAATTTTTATCTAAATCAAACAGAAGTCTGGGTGGCTTTGGGAAACCTAGAACTTGAGACTGGTATTTGAAGTTGAGAGAGACTTATGAGACTAAAGAAAAATCAGGCTAACAATTACGTTTAGATCTTGGCAACATCATTGATATTCTCATATTAGAAAGTTGCCAAAAAATGTTCTTTGAAGCTATGAGGTAACAACATCAATTTTGCTATCAAAAGTGGGTAACGCTTTTTTGCTCCTATGTCATAATATTAAGCCCCATTAAATGCAGTAAAGGGTAAACATGATTTTGTAAATTAGTCAAAGATAAAAGTAAATGAGATCCACACAAATAGCTTATAAAGTACGTGTAGCACTTGGTTTGCTTTTGCTTGAGGAAAAGAAGCCTAAACAGTGAAGAGTATGTATATGTGTGTTAGGAGGGCTTCCAACATTGCACTGAGGAAGTTGATATAGAGAGCTTTTATCCTAATATAGCTGCAGAAAAATCTTGGGGGAAAAAAACAACAACAAGAAATAAATGGCCAAATTCCTTATTTGTATAAATGTTGCATCTGCAATATTTAAAAAATGAACAAACGAGGAGTACCCAGCTGGCTCAGTCAGTAGAGCAAGTGACTCTTGATCACTGGGCTTATGACTTCAACCCCCACATGGAGCTTACAAAAAATAAAAGGAAAGAAAAGAAGAATGAACTATAAAACAAATGATACCTAATTTATCTCAGAAACCTGGGGAGGGGAAATTGCCATGTGCCAGAAATGAAGAGTGAACTCAAAGTCTAAGTAGAAAATAGAAGAGAATGGAATCATACTTAGATATTAGGTTTTGAGTATTTTGATTTGTTTATTTATTTATGCATTTATTTGAGAGAGAGAGAAAGGGCCCAAGTGAGGAGGCAGAGGGAGAGAAAGAATCCCAAGCAGGCTTCATGCCCATCATGAGCCCTACATGTGGCTGAATCTCATGACCCTGAGATCATGCCCTGAGCCAAAATCAAAAGTTGGAGGCTTAAAGGACTGGGATAAAGAACTTAATACCCAGGGGCGTCAGGTATTAAACATTTTGAGCACAGGTGGGAGAAGGGTTGTTATCTTAGGTCTTTCTAGACTTAAACTCTGACTTAGAAGAACGCCCAGAGCTTCAAAAGGTTTCTTCACATGTAAAATAGTTACTCAAAATGCTTTTTTCAGAAACTTCAACTTGGAGTAAGGATAGGCTGAGTAAACCTTTCACTGAAACAACTAAAAAGACTGTATACAATATTTTTTAAAAATATTTTTAATTAAAAGCTAAGTTGTAAAGCAGTCTGTCCAACTTAGGGAGTCTTAATCTTGTTCACCACAACTAATAAGATGGGACTTAAATGTCAATATCCCCAAGAAAAGGTGACCCTGAATTAATCATAAGAAGCCTTTGCCGAGTGATAGATGGAACCTCAAAGCTTGAATTTTGATTAAGCTCATTCCAGATTGTACCAATGAAAGTCCATTAAAGTCTTCTCAGAAATAAGATACTATCATTATGGGCCTCAAATTATTAATAAAATTATTTATCCAATGGCAATGATCAGACACAGAAACAACACACCCCAAGGGAAACCATCATAAACAAGACAGAACAGGGACAATCACAAAGACTTCCCATATTGCAGTTATCAGACACAGATCATAAAACATCTATTTGTACTAAGTACAAAGAATTATTTTTAGATTTTCATTCTTCTGATAGGAAGTAGATCAATGAAACTGTTCAGCAGCAAACCCATGTATCAGAAAGGATGACTGAGAGGGTAGGAACAAGAAACTGGTTTGAGGGGATGGTCCATGAATGTAGAGGGCAAAATGAGAGCCACAGAGAATTAACACCAGACACTGAGACTTAAAGCACTTTGATGAGTGTTTCAAAACTACTTGAGGCTGGTGACTCCTTTTTTCCTTTCAATTTCCTCCCTTTTAAACTGGAATGTCTATGACTATTTTGTTAAGCCTGAACCACCATTGTATATTGGGAGTCCTGGGGGCACATAACTCCATCTTTGGTTTCGTGGGTCAACAGATGAAGCAACTTTGGGAGTCTCCTTGGCACCTGATTTAGATTATGAGATTTTGGACTTTCAAGTTAATAATATTTAGATGAGATTTTGGACCTCGATAAACTGACACTAAACTTATAGTTGATACTGTTATGGGACAAGACCCTTATGGATTGTATCAGTCAGGGGTCTACTAGAGTAACAGAGCCAGTAGGAGATGTATATACATACATCTCCTACTGGCTCTGTTACTATATATGAGTATGTATATCTACATCTACATCTACATCTATATCTATATCTATATCTATATCCACACATATACACATATTTAGATATATAGCTATTTACACACATATATAAATATAAACTGTAATATATATACACACATACATAATACTATATATATACCTCCTATATATTTACTCTATCTATATGTAGAGATGTATTAGAGATATATAAAATATATATTTATTTGATATTATATACTTATTATTATATAATATATAGTAGATTATATATTATTATATTCATTATATATTATCTATAGTATATATGTGTATTATATATTACATTTTAAATATATTACACTTTAACTATATTTGTGCACATATATATGTGTAAAACAAACAGATTTACCACATGGAAAGGCAAGTACAAAACCCATATAGCAAGCTATTGGGAAGACTAGACTGGAAACACAGATGCTGCCATCCACAGGTGGAATTTCTTCTTAGTTCTGTTCTTAAAATCTTTCAACTGATTGAATCATCCCACTCAGACTTTCAAAGTCTATCTCCTTTACATAAAGTCAACTAGTTGTAGATATTAATCATACCTATAAAGTACCTTTATACTGTTTGCTAGAATACTGGTGACTCTAGCCTAGCCAAACTGACACATAAAAGTGGCGAACCTGTGGACTTCGGAAGAGAGCCAATGAATTGTGCATTTTGGAAAGAAGGAAGGCCAGAGACATACTTTGAAAGGCAGAATTTTAAAAATAACTCCCCTAATTCCAGACTACTAGTTATTTAAGCACAAATCTTGGTACTGGCATAAAGAGAGTTTGCAGGTAAAACTGTATGTTCCAAGTCATTTGACCTTCAGTTTAGGAGATTATCCCAGTAGACCTGACTTAACCAGGCAAATCCTTTAGAATTAAAAAGTTTTCTCTGCCTGGTCAGAAAGATTTGAAGCATATGAATATTTCAACATGTCATTGCTGATTAAAAGGAGAAAGTCACATGCAAAGACTTGAGAGGCTTTTAGAAGCTGGCAGCTGCCATTAAAAAAGCCAGTATTGAAACATTTGTGCACTTAGGGCACAAACACCATATTATAACTATGGACTGTTAAGATAAGTTTTGCCTTCTCCTTGACTTTCCTGTCTTAGAAAAGCTCATAGCACCTCCATGAATGGAGGAGAAGCGGAATGGACAATTAGGGAAAATGTAAAAGAACAGAGCACTCCCCTTTCCTTTCTCTGAGTTAGCAGAATCCACAAGTCAGATATGAGCAGTATTAGAGTTTTTCAATTGGATGAGAGATTGAAGTCCAGATTATATTCCACCTGCACATTTTAAAGCTAAAAATATCTGTTGTTGTGCTTGAAGATTGCTGGACAAGCTACGAGCTATACCCAAAACATAACCAGAGATGAGGAAGGGACACCTGATGGAATAGACTAGAAAGGCAGTTTCACAAGAAGCATGATCCTGTGAGTAAATTTGCTGTACTGCATCAATCCCACTAAATACAAATAACTTTGGAGTTGGAAAAAGGAACATTTCAAAACAGGTGGAACTAAAGCACCAGTACTCCCAGGTTACCATCCCAACCCTCTGTTTCTTTCCTCAAATTTTGTCCAAAATTGTGTAAGTAATCTTTTTATTAAAATTTTCTCAGTTATCCAGTGATAGTAGCTATTTATAGCCAGGAGCCTAACAGATATGTTCACAGAAGAAAGAAGGTGTAGATTGCAATGATTATAAGATAATCTTTCAGACAAAAAGGATTATTATGGCTAAAGAAAAATCACAAATAATAAATTTAACAGCTCATTATAAAAAAATAAAAATTAAAAATTTTATGGGTCAAAAAGCATTGCTATAAAGCCAAAATTTTAAGAAATATAAAAATAAAATTTGAAATCCAAAATAGCGGCAAGGTATTTTAATACATTTCTCGCAGTGTCAAAGACATCTAACAGGAAATAAATATTAAAGAAACAGTACAACTAGCAAGCTTCATCTAATGAACATAGACAGTAACCAAGTCTAACTATGGAAAACCTTCATGTTATTTTGATAAATTATTATGAAATATTTTGGACACCCTAAAACATATAAGAGCTATTTTAAAATACAATGTATCTAGCACATTTGGGAGATAATTATAAGTTTATTGCTTCTAGCTTGTCTTGTTCCGGCTTTCGTTGGAGGTGACATCGTACCTTCCTTGGAAGTGGATGATGGATTTGAAATCCAATATAAGAAAAAGAATGTCTTTATTAAGGGACAAAGATTGAGCAGGTTTATTAGCAACTTGCTTTTAAGCTTGGAGTCCCCAGGCTTAGAGTTCTCTGACAATTACAATGGACCTACTATGTATGTGATATCCACTCTTGCCCACCTTCTCATCATGCTTGGGACTTGGGGTGCAAGAGGAAGTGATGTGCACATTTAGGTCTAGGGGTGATGACTGCTTCCTAATTTTGCTAGGTTCTGAGTGCCTAACTATCTCTCCTTGTTTCCTCCCTTAATCCTGCCCACATCGCTGAAAATTGGATGTAAGGTTTTACTCTGAGCAAGATGAGACCTCACTGATGGGTTGAAAAGAGGTAACATGATCTGATATGTTTTAAAGGAGTGTTCTGGCCACTTTGTTGTGAATGGACCTATGGGATGAAAGCTCGAGAATAGGAACCAAATTAGAAAATTAGACTTTAATATACAGAGAAGTGGTGATGGTGACCAAGATCATTTAACCACACAGACTGAATTTGAAGCTTCTTATTTTGGGGAATTCTCAGTTGGTTAGATTATTAGTGGAAGCTAGTGGCCTACAATAAAATATGCAGCAGATCTTCCCTCCCCCACTTTTCTGCAGCCATGACATGACCATGTGGCTATGACTTGGCCAACTGAATCTGAACCTGTGACCAAAAGTGGAGCAATAGCTGAAGACCTGTCACAGAGGCTCATCAAACAGCAACAGCTATGCTTTACTACAGCGGTGGTAGTGTCCATGGTCAGTGTCATCCAGCCATGGGGACAGTCCATCCTCAAGTAAAAGGTGCTATAATCTGCTTATACTGCTCAGTCTTCAGAATGCTGCTATTTTTTGTCCATTTTAAGTTTGTGAATTTCTGTATTTTGCTTGCATAGGAGAGGTAGCCCCCCCCCCCTTTCTTATCCCCAGAATATCAAAGACTTTGGAACCGAGACCACATTTCAACCCCTCCAGTTTCCAGAGATGTGGCTTTGGACACATTGCAGATTCTCTAGAGTAAGGTCACTCAGATCTCTTGTGGGAATGAAATAAAATAAACAAAAGTGTTTATCGCAGAACCAGGAACATGAGAGGTCCAGTCTGAATGTAGATACTAGAACTTCCCTTGTTAATACTCTTTAAAAATAAGTTAACCAAGCATCAGGTCAGCTGTGACTTTTCCAAGAAATATATTTTCTCTGGAGCTTTTGTAAATGCGAATGAAGACGGGTATAAGGAGAGTTTTTAGATAACTTTTTTTTCTTTACTATATTAGATGCATGGATGTGATTTTAAAACTTGGAGGTTTCTTAAGAGTTATGTTGACTTCCCTGTCTGGGATAATATGGAAAAAATGAACCCTCAATCATGCTTCAGCATTCTAGGGTAGTAACGATGAGTTATGTCTTATTGACTATTTCCTTCTATGGCTGATTGTCCTAATGCTTCATGAGCTCAGCGGGAAGCAATCTCATTTTTCCCAAATTGTCCCACAATGTGTGAACCAAATTCTTTTCAAACAAAGTAGATTCTCAACCCTACAAAAGTTGCTCTCATCTTTCCCATTGAGAGATATTTCAAACAAGAGTAAACACAGACAATCTGAACTCTTTCCATTCCCTTTCAATGCTTCCAAATCTATTTTAATCAAATCTTTCATAAGTATGTCTCAGAGAACTTGGCTTAATTATGAATGCCTGATGAACCACAAAACTGAAAATAAATTCATGTTTTTCATGAATGTGTCTTTGGTAATAGGCTGTTTTTTGCAGTGTCTAAGTTTGGACATTCAAGAGCACTGTATTAGTAAGATTTTCATGATCCTTATGTCAAGAGACTTATAGTGGAAGAGTTTTATGTTCAGTTGGAAAAACCCCATGGGCTGAAGTCATCATGTCAAAGACATTTGAAAGTTTCCACAAAAGGAGCTCAAAATCAAACTTCAAAATAATTTCAAATTGCATTCAACGGTATACGCTGTTCACCTATGCCCTCTGCATTGCAAGGTATAACAATTTGTTAACCATTATTCACACACATGCAGGTAAAATTCATGTGGGTAGCCATAAAAACAAAATTAGTGAGGAAATATAAAATATTTTTTTATTTTCATACAAAATAGATTAGTTAATGAAATTACAGATTTTTTTGAGGTGGTATGGAATTTGTAAAAAATAAACCAAATAATGAAGTAAATTTAACAAGGTATGGAGATAACTGTCATTTAAAAAATGAAGAGATCTCATCAGAAGGTATGTGTGAAATCACTGGTTGGGGGTGAGGGATGGAGGAGAAAGTGTTGACTCTGCCTGCATTTGAGTGTCTATCTGGTCTATTTCTAAGTACACCATCTTCCTCTCCAAGTATTTATGAGCTCCACTGGGAAACAATGAAATATAATTCTAGTTAGCTTATTTACTTTTTGACAGCCTTAAGAACTTTATTTGAAATTTCCATCATGGAACACCCATTATTTGATTAGGAATGCATTAGCTGAGCAAACATTTCTGTAAAAATAAATATAAATCTGATTATATTTGGTGGGTTTAAAAAAGCACTCAAATTCTTAGACTAAAACCTAATGTTTGGTTTTCTTTCTGTTTCTTTTTCTAGTATCAGTCCCCTAAGAACACTTGACTTGTATCTAGGATTTATATTGATGGAGGAATTTCAATTCAATTCAGAAACCTCATAAATACCTCAGTGGAACAAGATATTTAATATTCTCCACACAGTTTTATTTTTACTTTATATAGAAAAATAAATTTTATTCCCATTATCTGAAGGATATACCCTGGGCATTTTTTTTTCTGAGATGATGATGGATTTATACTGACCCAGAAGCATCAGATCATCTATATTTTTTTTACATTAAAAGTATTTACTTCTTTTGTCCACAGTGTTTCAAGTAGTATATTAGTTGCTCGTGGCACAAAGAATAAGACAAAGGTCTTGCCCTCAAGAATATGAAAATATAGAGCAAGAAAGAGAAATGTTAAAGGAAAGACAAAACACAACGAAAACCCCTTAAGATTTGGTATGATTTGTGCAAAATGCTATAGGAACACAGAGGGGAAAATGATTACAATTCTCTGAAGGTGGTGACATAAAGTATTATTTAATCTGAGTTTTGAATGATGAGTATGAATTTTCCAGAGTGTTAGCCAGAAAGAACAGATGATAGAGCATCATGCCTTTCAGGAAATTGAGCAATTTATTCTTGAGGATTAAGGAAAGACATAGAGACACAAAAATAAACTCTTAAGATCATGTTAAAGAACTGGAACATAATATTTTGAGCAATTCTGGTACACTGAAGAATGTTGTACCCATGAGAATGGGAATAGACCACAAAGAAACCAACGCAAGTGCTAAGAATGGGGCCCTCTACTAATGTAAGAAATCAGGTATACCTGAACCAAAGGAATAGCACTGAAATTATATAAATGGGAAGAGATGAGAAAGATGCTTAGATGATGACTTAGACTAGGTTTGTGAACTGAATCTGTATAAGTGATGTTATTAAGAAAAAGAAATCCAAGTTTGCCAAGTGTTAGTTACCACAGTGTTGCAGTATATCTTGAAATTGTGATTGCGATACCTCTATCTTTGTTCTTTTTTCTCAAGATTGCTTTGAGTATTCGGGATCTTTTGTGGGCTCCATACAAATTTTAGTATTATTTGTACTGGTCCATGAAAAATGCTGTTGGTATTTTGATATGGATTGCATGAAATCTGCAGATTGCTTTGGGTAGTATAGACATTTTAACAATACTATGAAGTTCAGTGGATATCTACTTTCAGCTGATAGATGTGAGAAGATGAAGTGAATTGGAGGCTGATGAAAGTGGTTTAGTCATACAAGTGGTGAATCATTGAGAAGATAAATACCAATGAAATATGCTTGTAGCAGTTAAATAAGAAAGCCTGATTCTTATTGCCACACTGGATCTTTCCAGTTCTTGAAATATATTCTAACATCTTTGAAATACTACTGAAAGATTGTTCCTAGAATTCCGAGGGATGTCTTTCTCCTTCATTACCATCCCTATCTCTAAAATAAGCCCGAATTCCTGGAGGCAACTGAGTATACCTATTTCTCAGCAAAACAATAAAATCAAAAAGAAATTACACAAATTGCCATTAATTTTGCTATCAAGACATTATCAGTTTTCTTAGAAATTATGTATATCAACCTGATAGTCAAATACAGGTCTAGAGGATGAGGCTTTTAATGAGCAAGAAAGGGTAGGGACAAAGAATACACCAGATGTTCTTTCTGTTGGTAAATATCAGGTATTATATAGGTATATATCTTTATTTTGCCAGTCGAGGACTATTGATTAGAAAAAAATGATGGAAGAGGCACCCATCTGGCTCAGTGATTTAAGCGATCAATTCCTGGTTTTGGCTCAGGTCACGATCTCAAGGTCAGGTTATCAGACTCCATCATGAGCCCCGATTCAGGCTCCATGTGCAGTGCAGAGTGTGTTTAAGTCTCTCTCCCTCTCCCCCCATGATGACTCTCTCTCTCTCTCTTAAATAAATAAGTCTTAAAAAACAAAACAAAACAAAGACTGAAGAAATATTTAAAAAGATGGCTATTTGGATGACCTATATATTCCTTGTATTAAAAATCCGAAATATTTGGGAAACCTGTGTACTTGCAATATATTTTAAAAATTTGAAATAAGTTCAGAAATATTATACTGTCAGAAATTCTTATAATGATTACCAAGTTTTTAAAAAAAGTTAATTAGGTGAAGAATAAATATGCACAAATAGGTTTTCAATAATAAAATTTAAAATGTGTTTCAATAGGTACAATATTGAACTTTTTGCTTATGGAAAAGAGAATATGTTTTCAAAAAGCCTACCAATTTCTACAAAAATAAAACAACAACAAAAAAAAATCCCACAAAAAAACAAAAAATATAATGCACCACAAAAACAATCTTAAAATTACTAATAATGGGACTATTAAATATATTAATCTGTTCACCACAATTTAATACAATTTAATCATAAGGCAAGGTAAATTACCTGTTCCATGTAAAAATAACCTCAGTCCTTAAGAAATTTTTAAATCTTAGATTATTTGTCAATAATAAAACCACTTAAAATGACATATAATCTCTAATATAAAGCATATATGTTAAAGCCAAAGCCAGACACAATAGAAAATACAAAGGTATAAATGATCTCATTATTAAATAAGGCAGCATTAAGCCAAATACCATTGACTCTGCCTTCAAAGTATATTCAAAACCCAGTAGGTTCTCACCATAACTTACAACCTCTGTACCGCCTTTGTCCAAAGCACCATGACACACATATGGATTATTAAAATCAGCCCCCTAATTAGTATTTCTGCTTTCATTTTTTCTAGGCTAGAACTATTTACAACACACACTAGAATAATCCTGTTATATTGTAAGTCAGATCATGTCACTCATCTGCCTAAAATTCTTTGATGGTTTTCCAACTTATTCAAGTCAAAATCAAAATCGTCATAGTGACTTAAAGGATCCTGGGTTCCTGGATGACTCAGATGGTTAAGTTTCTGTATTTGGTTCTGGTTGTGATCCCAGGATCGTGGTATCGAATCCAGCATCGGACTCCCTGCTTAGTGGGGAGTCTGTTTCTTCCATTGCCACTCTCCCCTGCTCAAGAGCGCTCTCTTTCTCTCTCTCTTGTATGCTCACAAAAATAAGTAAAATCTTAAAAAAAGAAAAAAAAATAAATGCATAATCCTGCAGTCTTTCCTTTGAGATTCTACTGTTTTCCCTGCACTCCTCACCAGTTTTCCTTTTGATCTCTCAGATTACTTGCCCCATCACTCACCCAGCTCCACGTACCTGGCATTCGTGCTGTTTCTTGAATTTGCCAAGAATACTCCAGCCTCCGGACTACCTAGAATACAACGCCTCTGAAAATCCATATAGCTAAGATTTTTTAAAGGTTTATTTGTTTGTTTATTTATCTATCTATCTACTTACTTGAGAGAGACTGGAAGAAAGCAGGCACAAGCAGGAGGGGCAGACAGAGAGGGAGAATCTCAAGCAGACTCTGTGCAGAGCATGGAGCCAAATGCGGGGCTTGATCTCAGCACCTTATGATCACAGCCTGAGTGGAAACCAAGAGTCCGATGCTTAACTGACTATGCCACCAAGGCACCTCTAGCTAAGTTTTTTCTTCTATTAATTCTTGGGTCAAATGCCACCTTTTCAAAGTACCCTTCACTTTTCATGTTATTGAAAATTGCATTTTTTTTTTCAGCCTCTGTACTAATTTTCTCTGTAGTACATTCACACTCTAACAGATTATGTAATATATGGACTGTTTGACTTTTTATCTGTTTCCCTATATTAAATGTAAACTATGTGAAGATAAGGATATTTGTCACTTTATTATTTTGTTTATGTTTAACTGATACATGTTTAGGGCATAAAGCAGAGCTGACACAAAGTAGCCACTCAGTAAATATGTGTTGAATAAATGAACTTAAGAGTTCATTATGTGAGTCTTAATAAGCAATTGCATAAATTGAAAGATACTACTGGAAGTGAACTGTAAGATAGGTAAAAAATATATCAAAACTGAAATGGAAAGAAAAAATTATGAAAATTCATATAAGAGAATTAGAGTCATATGAGAAATAACATAGCATGAGTATGAATAAGGCATCCTAAGTAGAAATAAGTGGTTCAGAACTTGAACAGAGAAAATGGCCAAGAATAGTCCAAAAGTGATGAAAACTATCAACCCACAAATTCAATATGTTCTGTAAAGCAAAGTAGATAAGTAAAAAGAGAATCTCAGCTAAGCTTATCATTGGAAGATTGGTGAAAACACAGGGAAAGAAAAAGTTTTAATAGTTGTCAGAAGCAAGAAGTTCTATTAAGGAGGAAGAGTATATTGTATAATGACAGAGGAATAAATCCACCAGGAAGACAGAGAAATTATAAATTTGTGTATAATCAAAAATATAACTTCAAAATTTAAAAAGCAGGATAAAAGTTATAGAACGAAGAGAAGAAATTGAGAAAACAACAACAAAAAAAGTGGGGTAGCCTTGCATACTTTTCTCTACAGTTAGTGCAATGCAGATATAAAAATTTCATACAGATATTGAAGCGATAAACATAAAAATACCTATCTGTTCCTGCATAACAAAATCAGCACAAAACTACTCAATTGATTAATTACAAAGTTTCTTTGGGTTGAGTCCCACTGTTACGGCTTCACTGGGACCTTTCTATCTCATGTCAAAGCTGTGATCAAGGTATTGCCAACAGCTATAGTCCCTCCTCAAGTCTTGACCTGGATCTGCTCTCAAGATCACACATTTCTTGGCACCATTGTTTCTCTCAGCCAGCTGGACCAAGAGCTCCCCTGTCTTTCCACCTGTTGATTAGGTGTTACCCTCATTTTATGACTTGTTTTGAGCTAAGTTTCTTGTAATGTCAGTGCCCCTCATGCTGCTTGCTTTATCAAAACCAGCAAGACAAAGTATCCTAGCGAGACCAATAGTCCAATCTTACATAAATAATCATATTCTGTTGGTTGGAAGCCAGTCGCAGGATCCACCAAACACCATAGGAGGGAATTACATAAGGGTTTGATTACCCAGAGGCAAAAATAATTACAGGCCATCTTAAAGTATGTCCTTCACAGATGCAATTAACCAACTGATCTAATTGACATGAGAATATTTCACCCAATGACAACAGAGTACACAAGGAATGTTTGCCCAAATTGACCACATATTGGATCATAAAGCAAACCTCAACAAATTACAAAAGTTTTGAGACATTCAAAGTACATTATTTGACCACAGTGAAATTAAGTTAGAAATCAATAAGAGAGAGAAAACTAGAAATTCCCCCCAACTGCTTGGAAATTAAACAATGCACTTCTAAGTAATGCATGGATTTAAAAAAATGAATAGAAATTAGAAAATCTTTTAAGTAAATGACATGGAAAATAAAATATCAAACCTTGAGGAATGCAGCTAACAATGTTTAGAAGGAAATTTATAGCCTTAAATTCATATTGTAAGAAAGAAGAACAGTTAAAAATAAATGGTCCAATCTTTCTTCTCAAGCAGAAAGAAAAGAACACATACTAAACCCACAGATAGCAGAAGTAAGATAATAAAATGATAAAATTTAAAATTAATATTCAACAGAGAAGGTCAAAAAAATTGATTATCAACTTCTTAAGTCATCAAGAGAATACAACACATAGACACACACCAGGCACTGCCACACAGAATGACTAACATTAAAATGACAAATAATACACCGTTGATAAGAGTGAACATTTTTATAATCACATTGGATCATTCGTTGATAGAATTTACATATGACATTATACAGATAAAACAGACATTATACAATGCATATACATAGCATTACATATGCATATATTGAGCATATGCATATGCTATGACCTGGCGATTCCAGTCCTAAGTATGTAGTGCACGGCAATATATACACATGTCCTCTAAAAGACATATACAAACATCATTTAACAGCAGCCCTGAAATAGTAAAAAATCTCAATAGCCTAAATGCCTTTCAACATTTGAGAAATAAATTATTGCCACGGTCTAAATGCTTGTGTGCCCCCTGAATTCACAGGTTGGAATCCTAATACTCAGTGTGATAGTTCCAAAAGATGTGGCCTTTGGAAGGTGACGAGGTCATAAGAGCTCATCCTCATGAAAGAGGTTAGTGTTCTTATGAAAGAAATCCCACAGAGTTCCCTAGCCCCTTCCATCACCTGGAATAGGACCCCTGCCTGACCATGCTGGGACCCGAACTTCGACTTTCACTCGCCAAAACTGTAGGAAATAAATTTCTGTTTTTATAAGCTACCCAGTTCCCGGTATTTTGCTATAGCAGCCTGAGCAGAGGAAGGTGATTTTGATATATTAACAGGCCTTTACAGTAATGCAGGAAGAAAAAACTGAGGTGACACAGAATGACATAGATGAATTTCAGAAACACAAGGGTGAACAAACAAAGCCACATACTCAGAGAATATAGTTTATATAACTTTTAAAAATATGAATAATTTTATAACGTATAATAAGTATTAGAAATGAATATATTTACTTAAAATTTAAAAACAGGCATAACTAATGTACATTCATGACTTTGTCATTGGAGAGAGAGTGATAGTGACCAGAAGTATCATGTTGAGAAGCTATTTATGGAACAGTTTCTTGCTCTGGGTGGTATTTATAAAGGTAAACTTTACTCATTTAATAAAAATTCATTGATCTGTATACATGTCATGCTTGAACTTCCCTATTTATGTAATACTTCAATTTAAATTTAAATTTTTCACATACATAAAAAGGTTTTAAAAATCCTTATCATGTAAACAGACTAATTAAACAGCTAATTCTGCAAAAAGTTTGCAGGTCAAAACACGATATACTCTATTTTATTTTTTTAATTGTTACAGAACTAACTGTAACTTATCATAAAAAAATCCAAGGTTATGGGAAATAGACAAAAATATGAATAACTTCTTCATAGAAGAAAATACAGGTGTTGTTAAACTTTTTTAAAAAGATTTATTTATTTATTTTAAAGTGAGGGAGCAGAGAGAGAGGTAGTAAGAATCTTCAGAAGATTCCACACTGAATGTGCAGCCCAACTAGGGGCTCGCACTCATGATCACGAGACCACAACCTGAGCCAAAACAAAGCATTGGATGTGCAACTGACTATATCACCCAGGTGGCCTGGTCATTACACATTTTAATGGATACCATACTTAATTTATAATAAAAAGGCAGTAGGATATCATTTGTCAAATCTCATTTTGTCAAATTTTAAAAGATTTGTAACATGCTGTGTTGGGAAGGGTCTAGAGAAACAGAAACTCTCAAACAATGTACTCGGTACACTGCAGTATGGGACTGCTATAAATGGCTATCAAATCAACAAATGCATGTAAAGAATATGTATTCCAGATATATATTCTCTCCAGAGGATATGTATTCTCTAGAGAATCCTGACTAATAAAACTGAATAATGGATACATTATTAAATCAATTACTCTTCTGTCATTTTAATGACATGAACTAACTCAGAATGGGGAGATGAAAGATAAGGATGGAAATACATATATATTATCTATACAATATCCACATATGTTGTGCAGTATCTATATGATATTGCAGTCCAGGCCTTTGTATGTTGAGTATAATAGGATTGTCATTAGTAATTAGTTCTATAGCAATAGAGAAGGAGATGTTGCCAAAGGGGGCTTGTCACAAAAGGAGATGAGACCTGAAATGCATAATTCATTGACAATAAAAACTGGATACTGAGAAGAGTATGAAATATAATTCACGGTAAGGAAAACAATGAAGAGAAAAATGCAAACACGGGAATAGGAAACCAAATCCCAGGGTTGTTGTAACCTGCTGGTGTGCTCTCAAGAGCGTTTCTTTGAAGGGAACAGTGGGAAGGACTAGTGAGGTGGTCAGCCAAGATCAGATGACAGAGGCTTTGAGGCCTTGAGTTAGAGTTGGGTTTCGTTTTTCAGTTTTATTTTTGGGATAAAAATGGTTGCTATTATAATTTAAAACCCTAAGGAAAGAAAAATTAAAACCCTTCAGGATTCATGTCACCAGAGATAAAGCACTCTGTGGCTTTGTTTTGCAGAGAGTTAACTAATTGGGGTGGTAGAAATGAATGCCAGTAGAGAACAGCTCTACCTATTTAATAGAACAGTTATTTTGTAGTTTCTGTTCTTGTTTTGATTGCAAAATCTTACACGATTTGGGTGGTCCACCATAAACCTATTTTCCCCACAAGCCCTATTAATTCTAGTGCACCATATTGCACAACCCAAGGCATTCCTGTGGAATCATAGCAGATACACTTACATATCATATGTGCATTATATCCTCTTGAAAATTTGAAAAAATTATAAATTTTTAAATTGTCTTGCCTTTAGGATACTCCATAAAGAAAGTTCACGTGAATAAGGCATATGCACAAAATTTCTAGATGTCACAAAACAGGGTAGAGCAGTGAATTCATTTGATGATAAAATTGGGCTCTGACAAATTCTCAGCAGGCTTGAGCACTGAACTAAATCTAACAAGATGAGGGTCAACAGAAGCACATACAATATTCTCCATTTGAGGTAAAGAGGTCAGCTGAAGAGTAAGTATTTAGCAATAGCATATGTTCAAAGGCTTTATGCCTTTAGTGAGCACAGCTATAATCTGCAAACTAAAAGATTCTTGATAACTTCACAGCTTCCTAGGATTCCTTTAATTCCATGTTTCTGTGGTTTTGTCATTCATGTATGTGTGAAATAACTATTCTACATGTAGAAGTTTTTTGGTTGGTTGTTTTTATTTTGTTTTGTTTTGTGCATCATTCATCCTAAAATATTTAGCAATGCCTTTACATAGAGAAATATCCAAATAAATAAATGACCCTTTTAAATTTTTTCCCTAGGGAGTATCTCAAAGCTTTAGAAGTTATACATTTGTTTAAAGTCTATTTTAAGTAAGTATTCTGGGAGAGTATTTTTAATTTATTCGTGTCATCATAGTATACACAAATATGGGCCTCCTTAGGTACACACTCATACTGGCCATTTAACTTTGTTATGATTTTTTAGGGGGGTAATTATAACTGAGATCACATACTCATGTAAATAAGCATGTGCAGTAAATATAAATGGTGTGTGAAATACTGTTCCAGCTCTGCTCATCTCCTCTTCTCATGCTGACAGGGGTTTCATTATTCTCAAGTCTAGACTAGTGCTTGACGAATGGCAGCTCCCATCAGAATCTCCTCAGGACTTTTCTATAAGGCAGACTCCTGGGCTCCACTATCAAGACATTCTGATTCAGTAGGTGTGGGAAGGGACCTGAGAATTTGTATTTTTTTTTTCCTTTAAGATTGATTTATTTATTTGAGAAAGAAAGACAGTACGAGTGAGAGGGACAGAGGGAGAGGAAAAGAAAGAATCTCAAGCAGACTACTGCCCCCCTCCCAGGCTGAGCATGGAGCTTGCCATAGGGCTCCATCCCATGACCCTGAGATCATGACCTGAGCTGAAATCAAGAGGACACTTAACTGACTGAGCTACCCAGGCATCCTAGATAATTTGCATTTCTAACAGATGCTACTGATTCTATCAGTTAGTGGGTCACACTTTGAGTAGCAAAGGCTGTAGATGTCTTTCAGTCATTGTCTCATGGGATAGTTCTTCCTCTTTCTACTGCAAAGGATCTTTTCTCCATTAATGTGACAACCAGTGGCAATGAACATTAACTATATTCATGGCTTACTCATCTCAGGAAATACGTAATCATCTAACAGAGGTCTTGAGATGCTTTAATTCAAAAAAATCAATCAATGGTGAAAATTTCCTACATCATAGAGGATGTATAGTTTGAATGTATGGGGCTTTTGGTGTCTCCAACAGCCACCAGTGCTAAATCTAGGCAGATCAGTGTGTGAGCAGTGTTTTCCCCATATTGAAGGCTAATAAAGATGAAGACATACTTATAGATAAATCAAAGCAATATATATATATGTATATATATACATATATATATGTATATATATACATATATATATATATATATATACTTTCTAACCAACTGCAAATAAGATTGAGCTATCCCAGAACCTAGTGTATCACGATGTGTAACAGATGTCAACCAAACTGGCAGGGTTTAAGATGATGTTCCTGAATTAAAGGGCAGGTGCCAGTTTCAAGTGACATGTTTTCTGTAACCTACTGTCTCTCTTTGTTTATCCTTCAGATATAATCTGTAAATAAACTGTTCATCTATTATCTTGGGGTAGGATGTAGAAATATAGTTCTATCTCAAATTTAGTTTGTCATTTGCCTTCTTGAAAGGAGATATTATTTATGTTGACAGTAAAATATTTGAAATGTCATTTAATAGGAAAACAAATGGCAGTAGGATTCTCATGAGTGAAAAAAAAAAGAGGCGTTTGGAACTTTCAGTTAGACATTTTTATCTTACCACACTTTAAGCTACATATTTTTATTCTAATTGTAAAAATTATCTCTCTTGATATATCTTTTCCATTAGTTTTTCAAAGTGAATTCATCAGCCGGGTTAATGATGACACAAAATTTTAATATATGCATTAAACATTTAAGTTTTAATATGTTAACATGTCATAAAATGTGAATAATAACAATGTTTTATATATGAAGTGAAAACATATTTTATGTTAGAAATAGTTATAATGCCTGGAAAGTGACTTATATCCATAACAATTTCATTTAAATATTGCTTTTGCTCCCCATCTATCTTAGATGCAATTTTATAGTCCTTTTAAAAAATTCATTTCAGTGTGACCTCTTGGAGGCTACAACTTAGTGCCTCTAGCCTACATATCCAATTGCACTTGTGCTTGCTCCTATTCAATTACCTTTTAACATGCAGAGAGCAGCTAGCATCCAGGTTTGAACTGCATTTACTGTTCTGAAACTTTCCAAGAATTACAACTTTGGTTCAATTCCACTGCAATAAGAAAAAAGGGCAAAAAGGAATCTATCAGCCTACCCAGATGTTAGATCCCATGTATAGTTTTATACATCCTGAGTCTGAGCTCTTACCTGGCCCCAGAATGGACTTTAGAAACTTTATTCTGAAAAGCATAGAAATACATTCTTACAAGGTCTCTTGAAGAATCTTCATGGTTCTCAATGGGGAAGCAAAGAAAGAGTTGACCAAGGGAAGAAGGAACTATAACATCACAGAATAGAATCCGACACTTCCCTTGGTCAACTCAGATTTTCCCTAGGTCAAATCTGAAATTACACTTTCAGATTGTACCCTAAGCATCAGGTATTACATCTGTAAAAATGGATGCTAATTGTGTCTTCCAAATGAGGAAATATATATCAGTACAATGTTTAAAAAGATCTCAAATTTTTAAAAAGAAAAAAAAAAAGAAAAGAAATCCAGGCATTCTATCATGAGCCTAATAGATTAGGAAGATGCCATTCATGCATTCCATAGGTTAGAATTTCACCTCTAGTATTTTGCTGATGCCTCTAAAACCTTGGCAGAAAACTTACTGTTTTTTTGTGTGTTTGCTATAAACTCATCCCACTAGAGATGGGTCAACATCTAACTGCTGCCTTGCCATGTTGCCTCTTAATAGAGGGAAAAAATTTCATGAAATCTATTCATGAAAACTCAGACCAACAGAACTCTGCCAGAATATATTAAGTTTGAAATTTATTAGATTATAAATAACTCAACCGACTACAAAATTCCTTTGACAGATTGCTTTTGGCATTGGCTATAAGCATGGCAGAGAGTTTCTTTCTACTATGTCTATTTTAAACTATGTAGATGGGATCTTGGGAAAATAGACTGCATTCTTAAAGACTGGTTACAAATATATCAAGTCTTATCAAAATTCTGAAATAAAGAATAATCCCTCTTCCTCCATCAAAATTCATAAATTCCCAAAAGAATCATATAATCTTGATCACTAATGTTCTGTGGTTGAAAAGGATTGTTGCATTTTCATTCATGGAGTGATCTGAACTGTTTTAGAGGATAAAGTCTTTAGCCAAAGAAATGATTTCCTAATCATAGATTTCCAGATTTCAGTGACAGGATGTGTGAAGATAGAATCTTAAGATGAACCACGTTCTGACGTCATTAGCAACTACTTTCTTCAACTCTATGCAATGCAGTTCCTCTGGAGACCCTTTACTCATGTTCCTTCTCTGTAGCTGTGGCTACTTTGGGCTGATTAGATAGATAGATGCGTGATGCCAATTCATAGATTCAGTTTGGAAGCCCTGATATTGTTACTGGGCTATGTTAAGGTGTCTTCCCCTAAGAATGCAAGAGTGTTACCCATCAATCTTCTCACCTCATTCATCCACCCTCAAAATTTACCAGCATTCTCTCTTTGTAAATATCCTGTGTTTTGGCATGCTTCCGTCACTAACTATATCTCAATAATTTCACTTGAATCACTATAGAGAGGATATACAACAAGCCTACAAAATATGCCCGCTCCTGCTTGATTTACCCATAAGCCTGAATGTATTCTTTGTTTAAAATTGGCAGTGAAGCTATTCCACAAATACCTTGACTGTTTGTGTCCAGCTTTTCTTTCTTACCCTTACTGCTGCACTCAGGGTCCTCTACCTGTGATGATGATGCATTCAAGGAAGAGGTTGTGAAAAAAGGCAAGACCTGAGAATATTCTTTTTTTCCAAAATATTTTGTAATCCCTGGCTAAAATTAATCATTGTGTTTTATAATGAGAATAAAAATGTCATTGAAATAGTTCAACAGACTTATTTAGAACATAAAATATCTATTAAAAACAATAATGTACTTTAACAATTTAAGACTTGATGAATAAAAACACATGGGTTAAAGTTTCCTTAAAATTGTACTATGATTTCAAAACTGAATAAAAATTAAGTTTGGGAATATTTATTTGGGAAAATATCAAACCAAAGTTGGACTGATTATTCAAGATATTCAACAAATTCTAAAATAAAATAAGGAAGCTTAACGATATACATTAACTTTACTAAATTTTACATATTTACTCAGAGACACCAATAAGCTAAAGCATGCGTATCCTTCTCCCCATCTTACAGCAGAGGATAGTAAAAGAACTTAAAACAGCATCATTTCGAATGAATACAAATAAAATTAAATTAATTTTATGATTTTAGTCTGTAAACACTTTTCATCATCCCAAATGGAAAATCTCTCATCCATTTATAATTTACTAGTACTTTTTACACTTATGTGCTACTTACAGTTTATTATCCAGTATTTGCTGTTTTTGTCACATGCAGTGACATTTCACTGTATCATTGTTAGCTCTTGTACAGCAGGACACAAATCCTACACATGTTGTGCCTGTTCCCACACATAGTATGGTATCAGGTACACAGTACATCTATAAAGTCAAGATGTATTTTTTTAAAGATGTATTTTCCAAAAATAGATCTCTTTAGTGAAACTTTAGAGAATTTTAATCATACAATAAAATAAAGAGAAATTTTACAGATTTAATTCTAACATTTAAATATTGTACAAAACATTTACATCTAAGATTCACCAAAATGTGTTTATTTACTTTAATTATTTCATGTTAATAAAACCTTATTCTGTATTTTATTTGATAGAGAAAGCATAACTTACCATTTGAAACTTTAAAAAAAAATATTTTCCAGCCTTTTTTCTGGGCTGAGTCAATGTCAAACTTTGTCAATATCTTGTCTTGAATCTTTTAACTCAGATATTGGTTTTGTCTGAGATAATTCACTTCAAGATATTAGCGGCATTCTCTTTTCATGAGAGAATAGGAAATGAGAGAGAGAAAGGGAAAGAGACAAAGAATTAGGAGGAGGATGTGGAAGAAAACAACAGGAGAAGGGAGAGGAAGAGGCGAGAGAGGAAAGAAAGAAAGGAGGAAGGAAGGGAGAGTGGGAAGGAGAATACAGAGGAGGGAAGGTTGGAGGGAAGAAAGGGAATGGTAGAGAGGTACCTGGGTACCTCTCAGTAAGTTAAGCTTCCAACTCTTGATTTTGGCTCAGGTTGTGAGATCAAGTCTTGTGTCAGGCTCTGCACTCAGTGGGGAGTCTGCTTGAGATTCTTTCCCTCTGCCCCTCACCCTGCTTACGTGCATGCTCTCTCTCTTTCTCACACATAAATAAATAAATCTTAAAAGAAAAAAAAATGAAGGGAGAGGAATGATTATTGTCTTTTTATTGGGAGCTGAAAACCCCTGGTTTTAGACTCTTCTTAATATAAATCATTTTCATTATTGATGAATATAAATTATTATTAATATAATCAATAATTAATATAAATCTTTCTTAAAATAGAAGGATTCTTTTTTTATCTGCTCACATTTTGGTGATGGTAACTGGGGAGAAGTGTGAAAATTCAATGTTCTTTGATTGTTCACTCATTTCTTTGCTTCATTAAAGAAAACAGTAAAATAGCCCATCCTACTTTCTAAGGGGTTTATTTTTGTCTTTCCTTTTTATATCTTCCCATACTGATATAGGAGAAAATTATACAAAATTTATCAATTTTATTTTTTAAGTGAAACTGTGTCCTTGTGCTTTTGATGTTCTATTGTTATTCAAGTAGGCATTCTTTAATATTCCTTGAGTTCCCTGATGTAGGTGGAAATTCAATGAGTCCTATTTAAATATAGTCATTCATTTCAAGGTTTTCTCCTAATAGCAAATATATGCACATTTTCTTCCTGAGTAGAAATCAAATCAGGTGGTAGATCCTTTAATTAGGAGAATTTTTTAACCACACAAAGTCCTTTCCTATGGATATATTTTGACAGTATAACTATCTTATCAAGAACTTTTCTTTGTAATTATATTTACTGCATTGCAGTTTTATATAAAATTATTTTTAGGTTAACCAAAGGTCTATAATTATAGAGATTTCAGCCCTCATTTAAATAATAAACATATAATGCCTCTATCAGAGATTCTACATATGAGTAGATTGGAATTTTATTCTGGGGCTCCTCCACTTCCATTGATGGAATGAAGCTAACCTAGTGCTTAGAGGGAAATTTATAGCTGTAAACACCTATATTAGAACTCTAAACTTCCACTTTAAAAAATAGAAAAATAATAGCAAACTAAACCCAAACCAAGAAGAAGAAATAAATTAATAAAGACTAAAACAAAAACCAGTGAGATAGAAAGCAAGAAAATAATACAAAAAAATTGATGAAGTCAAAAGTTGATTCTCTTTGACAAGATCAATAAAAATAACAATACTTTATTTAGAAACATCAAGGAAAAAGAAAACACACAAATTACCAAAATAGGTAAAGAAAGAAAGGACATTCTTATAGACCTTAAAGAAATTAAAAGACTTATAAGCAATCACCAAGAGCAACATCATACCAATAAATTAGAAAAGTTAGAATACAATGACAAATTCATAGAAAGACATAATCTACTAAAATTGACTCAAGACAAAACAAGAACTCAGAATAGACATCTTATAAATAAAAAATTAATTGATAAAAATATTTGCTTATCAAGAAAACTCAAGCTCACACAGTTTTGCTGGGAAATTCTATCAAACATTTAAAGAAGAAATCACAATTCATCTTTTTTTTTTTTTTTGAGAAAAACAGAGGAAGAGGAAGGACTTCTTGACTCATTTTATTAGGTTAGTACTTCCCTGATATTTTAGCCAAATGAATGCATTACAAATTATGAAACAGTACCTCTCCTGACTACAGACACAAAATTTCCCAATGAAATATTAGCAAATTGAATCCAACAAATTAAAAGTATTAAAAACTTTGACAAAGTGGGATTCATGCCAGAAATGCAAGGTTGAATTTAATATAAGAACCCCAACAAGATAATATACTCTATTAATATAATAAATGACAAAAAATACATGAAAATCTCAACAGACTCAGAAAAAAACAAATCCAATACCTATTTATATTTTAGAACATCTCAACAGGTAAGAAATATAAGAAAATTTCCTTAACCTGATAAAGAACATCTACAAAAGAAACATTACAAAAAACACAAAAGCAAAAGAGCAAACAAAAGCCTATAACTAACATCACACATAACTGTGCAATTTTAAATGAATTTCCCTAAGATTCGAACAAAACAAGGATGTTCTTTTTCACCACTTCTGCTTAAACTTGTGCAGAAATTTGTGGCTAGAAGGGGTGGGTATAAAAATAAATTCTAAATTGGAAGGAGGAAGCAAAAGTGTCTTTATTTGTAGATGACATGATCTTGTATACAAAAAAATACCAAAGAACACCTTCATCTACCCACAATTCCCCTCTAAAAAAATGATTAGAACTAATAAAGGAGGGGTGCCTAGGTGACTCAGTCATTAAGCATCTGCCTTCGGCTCAGGTCATGATCCCAGGATTCTGGGATCAAGCCCTGCCTCTGGCTCCCTACTCAGCAGGAATCCTGTATCTCCCTCTCCCACTCCTCCTGCTTGTGTTCCCTCTGTCACTATCTCTCTTTTTCTGTGAAATAAATAAATAAATCTTAAAAATAAAAGAACTGATAAATGAAGTCAGCAAGGTCACAGGACATAATATATATGTATATGTATATATGCATATATACATATATATATTTCTATGTACTAGTAATGAACATATACAAATGAAATTAAGAAAATAATTTCATTCACAATAGAAATAAAAAGATGAAAATACTTGAAGATAAATTTAACAAAAGAAGTGCAAGACTTACACAATATTGATAGAGAAATTAAACAGGTCTAAATAAGAGAAAGACATTTCATGTTCATGAAAAGCTCATAGATTATATCAATTTGTGATAAACATAGAGGGTAAAAAATGCACCAATTCAGAGAGATGATACAGAGGTCATGATAATACATTAAGGAGTAAGAAGAGTAACATTTCTCACTATTTAAGCACCAGTGTTTCTTTTTTCCTTTAGTCCCATTCAATCCATTTTTACAAATCATTTCTAATATATGATCATTATGAACACACAAGTAAAGGAAATTTACCATATCCTCAGTTGTTTTAATGACATCAAGTGAGTTTCATCAAAGTAGAGGTTCTGAAATTGCCTGTGTCTATATTCATGTTTTCCCTTTTTTCTCCTTTCTTGACTTGGTGTTCCAGTTAGTATCTTGAGTTGGGACATTACTGGCAGATTTTGTTCTGTTTATTAAAAAAATATTTTCCACTGACTAAGGATGGAAATAGGCATACACTTAACTCCTGAGAAACTGAGATTTCTAAATTATTACAAAAAATTAGGAAATCAGATGCTTTCCCAAACTAACAAGGCATCTAATAACCTTATATGACTCTGATGAGGCTTTTAAGAATTGATTTATATAAGGAAAATAAAAGTTCATATACACCAGAAACATGCTTGTCATAAATGTGAAAAACATGCAGTTATTCAACCTGAATTGAAATTTTAAATTTTGACATAGTTCATTAATGAAGACACTATGTGTTTTTCAGAAATAATGTGTTCTTATCATAGCTATTAGACTTCCAGCTGTTTTTTCATAACAGTAAATATATTGTGAGGAAAGTTTTACTTAGCTTTTCTTTTGTGTGTATCTTTTTCAGACCATTATACCTGCTTCTTGTTAAAAGTAATTAACAATACTGAGAAAATGCCTTGAGAACAGTAAAATTAGAATAAGATGCTAATAATTAGGATAAAAACAAAGTTTACTTTTATTCCTGTTCTTTTGATGCTAAAGTCACATAAATATGTAGCTGTTAATAATAAGATCTTATTGAATATTCAATAATTTCTTTCTCTTATTAAACTAGTGGTTTAGGGTTGTTTCCTCTTAACAGTGAGGAAAGCTCAATTTTTTTTCTTCTAAAGACTCTTCTCCACCTAACTTCCAATAAACTTCAAGGTTTTTAGTAAAAAGTGTGTTAATGCTCCAATTCCGTGCTCCATTCCTACTGAATGATGTCTGGCAGGTAGGTTAGCCTGTCTCCGCTTGAGTTTCCAAATCCATAAATTTGTACTGATATTATCTCTTTTATTGGGTGATCATAATAATAAATTGATATATTGCACACAAAACTCGTAGAAAGTATAGATTAATAAACAAAAGTATTAATAGTGAAATTTAAACTAAGACTTCAAAGAATACACACACACATATACACACATGGAAATATTATTCAGCCATAAAAAAGAAGAAAATACTTCTATCTGCAGCAACACGGATGGACTTTGAGGACATTATGCTAAATAAAATGTCAGACAAAGACAAATACTTTATGAGCTTACATATATATAGAATCTGAAAAACAAAAACAAAACCCTCACAGAAACAGAGAACTGATTGGTGGTTGCCAGAGACAGAGGGTAGAAGGTTGGAAAAATGGATGAAAGTGATTAAAAAGTACAAACTTCCTATTATAAGAAAAATAGGTTTGGAATGTAGGATAGCATGATAGTTGTAGTTACAAATACTGTATTGTATATATGAAAGCTGTTAAGAGAGTAGCTCTTACAAGTTCCTTTCACAAGACAAATGTTGTAACTATGTGAGATGTTGAATGTTAACTAAACTTATTGTGATAATAATTCTATAGTATATATAGATTAAATCATCATGTTGTACACATTAGATTTATACAATGATATATGTCAATTATATCTCAATAAAGCTGGAAAAAAGCTGTTGCTATCTCATGTGAGTGGCCATTTTATAATTTAAAAACATGATTCTGACAATAAAAAATGAATCATATGGTAGTTAATTGTTTATTTTCCTGATTTCTTTTTTGCTTGATCTAGTTAAAGATGATGAATTATTTTTTATACTTACCTTGGGACCCCATTAATTGCTTTCTCAAAAGTTCTCATTCTATGTTATTCTAAATGTTTAATTCAAAATGATAATATTGGGCTTGAAAATTCTAATTTAATCCATTTCACTCCAACTAAACAGATTGAGGTTTAAATTATAGCATTTTCACATCTTGTTATCCTGAAGTTACCTGTGCTTCAGTTGTCTCATCTGTAAGACAAATAAAAACAGTTCATCCTTTGGATTGGTTTCAAAGACAATACTTACTATGTATCTTAATACTTGGCACACAACAAATGTTTAATATTTTTTTTTTTTACTGAACAAGTATTTTCCCCCTTTTTCATTGTTCTTTTCTTTTTCTCCTTCCTCCTTCTTTTCTTTCTCTCATTGATCACCTTTTATTCTTTTCTATTCTATAAGCTTTTTATTCCAAATCTACAGGGGTGTTCATTTTTTGTTTTTCTTTCTTGGGCCATCAATCATTTATTAGTGCCTTTCATTACCTCTTATTGTGATAATTCCTGGTTAGAAAAAAATAGACCTAACTCTAACTTCTCCAACTTATAGAAGAGGTCTAGCTCTCTAACTTCATACAGATCGTATTGATGGAGGGGGCAAACATTCATTAAATCATGCAAACATGCAAGCTTACCCTTGGACAAGAGCTACAAGAGAGAGGTACAATCTTGTCTTGAGAATACATAGTAGGGAAAACTGACCTAGTCAAAGAATTGAAGCAGGTTTTCCAGAGCAAGAGACACATTCCCAGAGTGCTGAAGAATGATTTAGAATCAAGTAGTTGAAAATTCAAGAGAAGAACATTCAAGAGAGGGCAATGATTGGTGCACAAAGTACCATGGGGAAGAAAAGAGCATACATGATGTGAAGGATCAAAAGAACCAACATAGCTAGAGCCCAGCAGAGGAAGAACACAGACAAAATATCTGGAGAAAGCATGGTGGGCCACACTCAGGAATTTGATTTCTTTAAGGACAATGGAAAGCTAAAAGACTGGCATGGATTTTTTTTTTTTTTTTGACACTCATACATATTGAAAACTGTTATTTTCAAAACGGATTGGAGGGGAACCAGGGTGGATGCAGATAGATAACTCAGAAACCTGCTATAGTCATCCTTTAGGAAGATATTGAAAATGTCGTCTGGAGTGGAGTACTGCAGGTGGCCAGAGCTATAGAGGAAGGAAAAATCAATGATATTTGCTGATGAATTTAAGGAAGAAAAATAACTAAGAGGACACAAGATTTTTGGCTTGGATGGTAAGATGGAGGTGTGTTTGGAGGAGCATGGAGTGGGAAAGAAAGGAAATCAAATTAGTTTCAACTGGAGAATTTTCCTAGTTTTAGATGACTTGGAGTATCAAAAAAAAAAAAAAAAGTTAAGAAGGCAGTTGGATGTATGGGTCCAGAAATCAGAGGATATCTGGGCTGGAGCTGTACATTTGTAAACCATCTATTAATATGTTGCAATTAAAACCACAGATAGGCTTGAAGACAATAAAAAAGAAAACTTACAATAAAAAAAAAAATAGAGAGAGAGAGAGAGAGAATCCTCAGGATCAGTATTTCAAGCCCAAGGTAGATGAGGTTGACCCTGAAAGGGAGACAGAAATGAGCATCAGAAAGGTAGGAAGTAAAACCTGGAAATGGTAGGCTATACATGTCAATGGAAGAAAAATTTAAAAATAAAAAATCAAATGAGTGAAGTTGAGAAGTCTTGTACAAAAATAACTGCAAATCTTAGATCCTGTGAAGGACATCCATATGAACATTAATGAAAATGATTTCAGGGGTTCATAAAAAAATCCATATTGGATTAGAATGAGTAGATAGAAATAATGACAAAAATAATTTCTATTAAGAAGTTTGGCTCTGGGGGCGCCTGGGTGGCTCAGTGGGTTAAAGCCTCTGCCTTCGGCTCAGGTCATGATCCCAGTGTCCTGGGATCGAGCCCCGCATCGGGCTCTCTGCTCCGCGGGGAGCCTGCTTCCTCCTCTCTCTCTGCCTGCCTCTCTGCCTACTTGTGATTTCTGTCTGTCAAATAAATAAATAAAATCTTTAAAAAAAAAAAAAAAGTTTGGCTCTGAACAGAGAAACTAGAGATAAAATTTACAAGAAGGAAATAAGATACCTAAAGATTATTTATTATTGGTGTTTAATGAAGGGGACATGAGCACATTGAAAAGCCAGTTGGAAAGTTCCAGTTGGGAGGTAGACAGAGAATGAGAAACAGAGAGGACAAGGAGAGACAGAGACACAGGGGAAGTTTGAATATATAAAAGAGAGGTGACTTGCTTATAATTTAGGACCCCTGAGGATGGAATACACAACAGAGATGTAGAAATTAGCCTAAGGTAGCAGGAATGACCTTTTTGAATTCTAGCAAGGAGGAAATGAAGTAATAATAAAACTTGCCCATACATAACTATTGTAGACATTTATAAATATTAAAAAAATAACATCTCTCCATCTGGGCTGCTTTTACTAAGTATAACGCTGTTGTGACAAATTTTCTAAAAATTGGTTTTGAAGAAGTCCTGGGAAGCCTGAGATCTACAGCAGAAGTATAAGTCAGAGAGTGTGAATCTGTAATCATCTCTGCCTTCAACAAAGACATAAGGAATGAGACTCAAGACATTCATGTATTCATAGAAAATTGGGACATAGGTGGGTAAACAGAGCAATTTAATTAGCATGATCCTCTAGGTAGAAGTAAATGGTCTATTTGTGTTGGGTTAATGAACTCTTCCAGGGCACTGAATAGAACCATGGTGTCTTCAAAGGACTCATTGACCTCACAGGGATGAGCACTTTTCTATCAGAGAGCTCTTTATTTACCAATCTTTACACTCTGCAGGAGAGGGCCACATGTTTATGAGGTATCGGCTTCCCATAGGTAAAGGAAGTGTTTTTCACAGGTTTCGCCCTGATACACTCAACAAACATGACAATTTCTAATAGAATTGTTTTTCTTCCTACACATAAACAAAGCGGTGCTGCACAGGATTGTTTAATTTTATCAGGGTAACAAACAGAAAATAGTCATAATTTTCTATACAAGGTGACATCTCTGAACTACATCTGGTATTATTACATATAGAAGATGTGTGGCTGATGTCAGAGTAAGGGTGATCGAGTGGTTGATGATTTTTCATCTGTATAGTTGCTGCTTTTTCTAGAGATGAGACATAGCAAGTTTGCTTGACACCCTTCTGAGCATTCATACAGATAATAAGCATTTGTGAGTCCTTACTGTATGCTAAGCAAATATTACTCTGGGCCATGATGAAAGAGGGCAAGAAAAATAAGACATAAATAAATGCCTAACCATTTTATGCTAATTGTAAATAACACAAGCATCTGGTTTTATTTGAAGTGTCCTTTTTTCTACGTACAAACCAAGACAGATAGAAGAACAAAAAAGAAAAACGTACTATTCTTTCCCCCCTTAATTTATTTAACAATTACTCATGGTTTTCTTATTTTCTGTCTTCCTTATGACTACAGGGGTTATCTTTCCCAGCCTTGGAAAATAGAGACAGCGTCCAGCCCTAGTACAAAGGACAAGCATGCTTGCAGTCCTTTATATGATATTCAGATTTCTTGAGTTTGGGCTCCTTAGCTGTGACACAAACCCACTATGTGTGTGGGTTCCAACAGGGTCCTTCAGTGTCACCTCTGTAGGATTTGGGAGGCAAAGGCAATCAGCACAAACATGACCCTCAAACTGCTTGCTGTGTTGTGAGTCATAAAGTTTTTTTCTCTGATCCGCAAGTCTCATGTCTTCTACCAGAAGCCATGAAATCACGGAAGACTAACTTGTTAGTTTGCAAGTAGGGTACAAATCCCCAAGACCTCATAGTCTCCAAGTTCTTGATAGTCCTTTTTCTAGACAGTTTACAAGTTTCTTTCCTAAGAGTAATCAGGTAAATCATTCAAAGTTTCTGCCTCTCAGAAGAAAGTTGTGTGAACAATTTGACAGAACAGGCCTATGGCAGAACCCAGATGATCTTGATGCATTCTGGGGGTGGACTGTATCTTCAAACTTCTACCATGTTTGAGGTCACAGTTAGTGAGATTGGAAAATTCAAATTACAGATAAATCTTTTGTATTGTGTGAAATGTTTAACATTAGTCTTATGGAATTTTGCTTAAGAATCACCCTGGTATCTGATCTTGTTGGCTTACGTTAGCATGCAACAGCAGAGCTATATCTAAATGCTAATAATATTATTAATATGTTACCTTCCCTTTGTGTCTTTCGAATGTGCTTTTTAGACCTTAAAGAAACCATGACAATGTTTCTTCCACCCTTCTTGACTAGCGCAGTGCATTGCTAAAAGACTTCAGGTCAGAAGGGAAAAAAAAACATCCAAATTGACTGCATCTTTTCTTATTGCTCAACAACTGTCAAACAATTGAGAAATTTGTTTTGGATAAAGCACTAGCATTCCTTCCTCCATCCCCAGCCCCTTTCCACACAGTCTGCAGTTTTTCAGCTGACCACTGATTGATGTCAATATGAAAGTTCTCAGACAGAAGACAAGAAATATGTCATGGGTTTTTTAGTTCTCCAAGCTTCTGATTAGGACCAGAGCCAACAATTACACACACTTAGCCCTATTCTCCTCATGAATACAGAGAAAGCAGAACCTCTTTGGGGTTATAAGAAAAACTACTCTATTCCTCACACAAAATGACCAGGACCCAACAGCTTATAAAAAAGGCATGGTTCAGGGCATGTGAGGACAAAGAGGAGTGGCAAGTTATTTCTCTGTCATTACTCTGTGTTCTTTCATAACTGGGACCATGCCTCGAGCTTACAAAGTAGCTGGGCACACTGGGGACAGCTGGTATACAGGAACCACTTCAGTCCCATCAGAGCAAAGCAGCCCCATCCATCAATTATTCAACACATATTTTCAAGTGTGGGCAATGTGACTGCTCTGTTGTGGTGCCTGCATTCTTGTAGGTTTGGGGGAAAGACTGTAACACAAAGTTATTAAGGACCTTGCCCTCCTTAAATAGTCAAGGGGGGATGGCAGATAATGAGGATCTAACATGTGCCACTGAAATTTAAAAGAAAGCAAGCAAACCTCGGATAAGGGTTGAGTATGGATCTATGTTGATTTCCTAGAAGTGACATAAAAACTAAAAACTGAAAGAATGGACATTAAACAAGGAACAAAATGAGAAGAAAATGAGATTTATGATACGACCATTCTGAAATGAAAGGTTCAGCATGGTTGCATTATGGAAACAGAAGAGAGTAATTTATAATGAGATTGAGGAGGTATGCAGGGGGCTATATAAAGAGCCTTTTAAGCTATAGTAGGAATTCAATTAAGGCTAATAGAAATCTATTTCTTTACAGTCTGTGTTTGCAAAAATAACTCCTACCATAGTGTGAATTAAAAATTGAGGCTAGCAAGAGTAGGTTTGGGGACACCAGTTTCACATAAGACAAGGAAACAGCTGATGTTGGGTTACACCATGAGAAAGATAATGGAGATAATTATAGATTGGTTTAGTATAAGTAAGATCATATTTCAAGATAACCAGAGAAGAGGTGAAAGCAGTGTGTGTGTGTGTGTGTGTGTGTGTGTGTGTGTATTAAGTCAATAAATAAAGAAATCAAAGACTCACTGATCTGGAATCCAGGAACTATTTATAGAGAACACACCCCAGATTAGCAACTTCTTAAAGTCTCTTCTTTTATATTTATCTACAACAACTTATAATATCTGAATATTATTTCTTAGTTATCTGTTACTGAAACAATATATATTGCTTATAGAATAAAATGAACATATAGAAAAGTAGAAAAATAATCCATATTTGTACTATTAAAAGGAAAATAATACTGACATTTAGTCTTTCTTTCCACCAGATTTGTTAAAAAATAAATTATTATCATCCTATGCACATTACATTGAAATGTATTTTCTTACAGATTATAAGATAATCAATTAGATTTTATTTTAGGTAATATTTTTAGATTTTTATTATATCCAAAATGAATTTAAGTGACTAGCAATCAAACTTTTTTAAAAAACTTCCAATTTTTTAAGACCTGATTGTATTTTTGATATAGATGCTTCAAATGGAAACCCATTATTCCAGAATTAATTGAAGTCATTATGAAATAAAATATTTGAATTTATGCTATACCTGTCCATTGCATTGGTATCCACTTCTGTTATGAAAAAATGCAAAGATATTGCTCTTTTCTCCTAGCCTATACTTTTCTCTATAATATGGAATTTATAATTTTTTAAAAGATTTTATTTATTTATTTGACAGCTAGAGAAGGAACAGAGCAGAGAGAGTGGGAAAGGGAGAAGCAGGCCCCCTGAGGAGCAGGGAGCCTGATGCAGGGCTTGATCCCAGGACCCTGGGATCATGACCTGAGCTGAAGGCAGACGCTTAATGACTGAGCCACCCAGGCGGCCCTGGAATTTATAATTCGTAAACACCTCTGTAATGGGTATCTCTTACCTGATTGATTACAGAGTAATACCAATACTCCCATGGGATTATAATTACATACCTAATGTATGAAAAAAATATTTCAATAATTAAACATTTATAAAATTAGCAAGTTATTTCTATAGGTAATTATAGAAATATAGTTTGCATACTTTATATGTAGCAAACACATATTGGACATAACTCATTGGTTTAATGTTCACTCTTTTACCTCTCTTTGTGGACAATAGAACCTGGACTGAATAGGCCTATGATCTAGGCCTATGATCTAGTTCTGGGAAAAACTCTAGTTTTCTGTATTATACTTATTTTATATTTTCTTTTGTGTTACTTTTGTAGGTGTGTTATGATCAAATAATCTTGAACTTAGGAATTAGAAAATCTAAATTCATAGTCCAATATTGCCAATTACTAGTACTTGGTACATTATTTCAATTAATTTATGGTTTAATTAATTCAACTATAATGTGGAGCTCACACACACAAACAGGATTATACAGATGTCAATAAAATCTAATATTGTAGCGCAGCAATGATTTATTTTATGTTTAAAAAAAACTAACAAAACTACACTTCTTTAAACTTTCTTTATTATAAAATAAAATAAAGACATTACCTTACATGGTTTATAATAACTAAAACAGCAAATACGTGTATGTACCAATCATAGAACAGAAGGTTTATTTTTACTTGTTTCAGAGACACTACGTAAGTAGGAAGTATATGCTGATGTAATATCATTTTTGTGTTTAAAATAGTGGGTTATGGGCCATTCCCTTCACACAGATACATGGGATGTTTAGATTTAGGACCATAGAATGAATACTTAGATAACTTAATCTGATCCCCATCTAGTCCAACAATTAGTAAATTTGATGCACTTTCTCCCTATCTTAGTATTTTATTGCTGCATAACAAATTACCACGTACTTAAGGACTTAAAACAAGACAAAACTATTATCTCATAGTCTCATGGGTTTGGAGTTCAGGTACAAGCTAGGTGGGTTCTTTCCACATGGTTTTAGCTGATATCTAGGTATTATCTGGAGCTCAAGGTCCTCCTCCAAGCATACTGGCTGCTCACAGAATTCAGTTCCTTGAGGTTGTAGGACTAAAGTCCCCGGGTTTTTTTGTTTGTTTTGTTTTGTTTTGCTGGCTATCAGCTGAGTGTCATTCCCAGCTCCTGAGGCTGCTCTCATAACTTGACAGATTACTTCATAAAAGCCAGCAGGAGAATCTTTCTCCATCTAAGAGACTAAGAAAAAGGCTTACGTAACGTAGTACAGTCATGGGAGTGACTGTCCTGACATATTCATAGGTTCTGTCCATACTCAAAGGAAGGTGAATATGGGACACATATACTAGGGGGCAGAAACTTGAGGAGCCATTTAAGAATTCTGCTGACCACACTTCTTACCTGCTTATCGTGTAATATGGTAGTTTACACAATGAGAACGCCCCTAGAAAGTTAAGAAACAAAGTCATAACAAACCAAGAGGACCACACCATATAACACAGTAGCTCAAAACCCTTCCCTCCATTGGCAAAACAACTCAAAACTTTATTAATGAGAATGCTGCATGATGGATTCGTCCTGCCATCTGGAAACAATGTTTTTTTTCTGTTTGCATCTGATCAGATTTTGGTGTAAATTGGAAAAGGGCACCCCATCCTAGGGGACAGAGCACGGCCTCTATTTCAGCCTTCATCCACCTCCCTGGCTAAGCCTCCTGGTGCCAACACAATCTGCACGCCAAGGAGGCCCTGTTACAGTAGGGAACTCTAAGTGTGAAGACCAAGCACCAGCTCTTTCTTTGAAATAACATGACCCAGTCCCGGCCATTTGATCTTCCTAAAGGACAGATTTCTCATCTGTAAAAAGGGAATAGTAAAGCTTTCCCTGCCAAAAGGTGGATTATTTTAGGGATTGAAGAAGATAACTCATTTTAAAGGACTGTCGACTATAAGATGCCATAAACATGTAATATATGATATGATATACATATGATATACATATATAAACATGTAGTATGATATACATACATAAACATGTAGTATGATATACAGGCACAGGGCTAGGCTGAACCAGAGGAAATGGCCATTTTTATGGATCAAAACAGTTGGGTTGAATCTCAGCCATTTCATTTAAATCAACATAAAAGTATAATTCTTTAAATGCTACTTGTTCCTAAGGAATATCGGTAAATATCTCTCCTGAAAAATTATCTTGTGGGTCTCTTGTATCACCATAAGTCATCTATAAGGATTAGGATTGTAGTATTTGTAGCTCAGAAAGACATCTTTTCCAGTAAAAGAGGGGAAAATCTTGTGTCCTCTGGTTTTTAAACCATACAATCCTAAGTATTATCAAAAGAATATCCCTGGGAGGTAGTCCATGATGGCAGCAGAGAAAGATTCTAAACTCACCTACTCCCATGGACACACCAAATATACAGCTACTTGTGGAATAATTCCTTTTAACAAAGACCCGAAAACTACCTTAGCGGCTCCTCCACAACAGAGAATAAAAGGGTCTGTAGGAGGCACAGAGATGATCTTGCTAAAAACCCACTCTGGCATGGTGACCCATAATCGAGAGGATCTCACAAAGTGGGAGTTCCTCCCTCAGGAGCAAGAGGTTTGTGTCCCATGGCATTCACCCCAACCCTTGGAGTCTGCACTGGAGAGATGAGTTCCCAAAATGTCTAGCTATGAAAAACCGAGGGATTTACGTCCAGGAGACCCAGATTGCTGTAGAGGACTAAGATACCACTCTTTAAGGGATTCCAGGTAGCCTCACTCACCACAGGGCTCAGCCTAAAAGCAGCAGTGGGAAAACCCCCTAGACTATTCCTGAAGGAGACCCATTTGGTAATCTTACAGAGGCTGCTGGAGGGTCAAAGGCCCCAGGGGACTCTCTACCAGCTAGCTCAGCAGGCAAATGCAATTCTCATCTTCTCCTGCTGCCCGGCTAAAGCCAGAGGCAGGTTCCACCCCTGTGTTCTCCTGCTGCTGCACTGAAGACAGTGAGCACAGGGACTAACCGGGGAGTCTCCTTGATGGCCTGGTTCTGGTGGCCATGGGTGGGGGCACAGATTGTGTTTCTGTGTCCCATGGGACTGTAACAACCAGAATGGCTGTTCTTAGCAGGCTACCATCCCCAGGGTCCCACACAGACAGCAAACTGAAACACATTTCCAGTGTTGCTGTGAAAAAGGTCTGTTAACTTACCCTGGAGCTTCAGCCTGAGGGGCAGGGGTCCAGTTTACCACACACAGGGGCTACAGAGGTGCTCGTAGGGAAAGTGGACGGATGATACCAATTTTGGGGAGGGGGGGTTGTTAGTGAAATAGGTTCAGGGGTCAAGAGGCACAAACTTCCAGTTATAAAATAAATAAGTCATAGGATGTAACCTAAAGCATTGTGACTATAGTCCATAATATGCAGTGTGTACTTGAAAATTGCCCAGAGACTAAATCCTTAAAGTTCTCATCACAAGGAAAAAAAAACAAAACAAAACTTTGTATGGTGACAGATGGTAAGTAGACTTACTATAAGTAGATGGTAAGTGATCCTTTAGCAGTGTATATAAATATACAAATACCAAGTTATACTGTACACCTGAAACTAATGTAATGTTATGTGTCAATTATACCTCAATAGAGAAAAAGAATATTTCCAAAAGAATTCTGAGAGAACACCCCAATGAATAATTAAAATAATGCTGCAGACCACGGTTTGATAGTTTTCAAATAATGGAATTGATTTCTTATGCCGATAAAATGATGATAGTATCCTAAGGGTTTCTTATTTTTATTTACTTCTTTTTTTAAATTTTTTAAAATTGTTTTTATTAACATGCAATGTATTATTTGCCCGAGGGGTACAGGTCTGTGAAGCATCAGGTTTACACACTTCACAGCACTCATCATAGCCCATACCCTCCCTAAAGTCCATCCCCCAGCTACCCTCTCCCTTCCCCGCCACCCCCCAGCCACCCTCAGTTTGTTTTGTGACATTAAGAGTCTCTTCTGGTTTGTCTCCCTCCCAACCCCATCTTGTTTCATTTTTTTCCTTCCCTGAAGGGTGTGGAACATCAGTTTCAGCATACCATTGGTAGAATCGTAGAACTACGTCTACTGTTGGTAGCTAATGGCAAGATAACCCAGGGAAATGCTGGTCCTCAGCTGAACTGAGGGACTTTAACTGTCCTGATGACTTACTGGTGAGAAGAGAGATACAACCTCTGTTTCTTCTCCTTTGGTTTGGAAATGATCTCAGAGTTCCATCTTACTGATATCATGCTTTTGATGTTCCATATTTTTTAGGGTGAAATATTAACGATACAGCCTTGAACATATTTTAAACCAATTTTCATATCATTGTAAGTGGTGCACATGTAATTCGATCACTTTGTTATTTTGCATTTTTGTTCATGTTTAGGTTTGCTAGAAAGATAACCCCAGAAGACTAAAAAGTAGAAAACTATACGTGATAGCAGAATTTTGAAAATTAAAGACTAACTTATATTGAAGATACACAAAATAAAAATTTCTATTATGTTAAAATCAAAAAAGAATTTTCTGATGGATTTTTCAAAAGCATATGCCCCTAATATTTTCAAAGTATGACGAACCTCATGAAAAATGAAAGTAAACAAGTAGCGTCTCGGAAGTATTCCCTAATAAAAGAAGAGGTTTGAGGTCACATCTCAGTATAAGTGGGGAGTTTCTAAACATCAACTATTTGTTCAACTGAAACTTCAACAGAATCATTTTATTTTTAAGGAAATGGAAAATGAAAATATCCTGGGTGGAGATGGAAGGTAACCTTCATACCACTGGCATGGGAAAGGGAAGATACACTTCTTGAATTAAGACCATAAGGGAAGACATGTCATCTCTCACTGCTGGCAGCAGGCTAAGGCTAAGGCTAAGGCTACCGGCAGACATAAAAAATTAGGAGAGACTGTAGAGTTCAGAGAACAGTTACCGTCACAAGATTCGGATCCACCAGCAACTGATATAACGTTACATGCCAATTTTACCTCAGTAAAATAAAAAAGAATCTTTCCAAAATAATTCTGAGTGAACACCCTAATGAATAAAATAGTGCTACAGAACCTTGTTCTTAAAAATCTTCTTCAAAAACTAAGCTGATTTTTTATGCTCATGACCTGCCTAATCAGGGTGCTCGGCTGGGGTGCACAGGACAGTCAGGGTGCCCAGGACCTTCAAAGGCAGACTTCTTGCCTTCTGTTGGGGAGAAGTTAGCCACATGGTCATACTTTCCTTTTTTCATTGCAGACATTTATCGTATTTTTGTTAATTTCAAATATGTATTGACCTCTTGTATGAGATTTAAGGCAGAGGAAAGATGCATGTCCTAGGACAGTAGGAAGCGAACGGCAAGGCTCTTAACTGAAAAGACATGTAGAAATCTACTCTGGTTTCTACCATGGAGACCTCACCTCAGGTGAGAGGTCTTGCTGCCAAGGCACAGCTGTACACTGGGAGGCAGGTGGAGATGGGCTCCCTAGCACAGTCTGAGAGGTGATGAAGAGAATAACAAGCTTGGGAGAGAGACTCCTCTAGGAACCCACCAGCCCTTCCTCCAGCTGAGACTGTGAGACAGGACCCCCAATGACTGCTGATAATGGGAGAGTTTTGAGGACAAGGCCATACAGTTCTCCACCCAGTCAGGCAGAGGTCTCTCCTTGTGGCTCATTAGACTTAGGTCTGACTGTACAAAACTGGAGGGGTTGGCAGAGAGAGCGGATGACAAATGCAGTCTAGCTGGGCAGCTGGCTGACCAAGAAGAAAGGGAGAAGACATTGAGACACAGGAGAAGCCGGAGTCTCTCCAGTAAGGACCATGCACCAATCAGTCAGACAACAGAACTTGTCCTGTGAGAATTCCAAGGCGTTCAGCGCTGAGGCAGTAGACACTATGACCACAGCCAGCATGCCTCAGTCTCTCTCTCTCTCTCTCTCTCTCTCTCTCTCTCACACACACACACACACACACACACACAGAAAAGAAAAAATAAGTACCTGGAATTTTCAACATTTCCAGTCAGAGGCAATATTTGCCACTCAGGAAGACACATGATATGAGAATTGTCACAATTGTGGAAAACAACAACTGTTTCTAATGCCTTTCATTCAGAGAAAACATTATTGAACTTGACTGCGAAGTACCAACATCTTTAGCACCCAAGCTCCTCAGTCAGGAATTGCTGCTCTGGAAGTAGTTCGAGAACTGGAAAGTAGGACCCAGCATCTTTGTCATTATACTGAAGGGGGATTAGCCGCAATCGTGTGTGTCTGTGCTTTCCCTTTTGAGATGGGTTTAACACTTTATATTTGTAACTCAGTTTGGTTGTATGTCTCTTAAAGTCTTTTGTTTTTATTTTTCTCCTTTTGACCTAATGTTATTGTCTCGGAGCCTTGAATATTTTCTTACTTCTATTCCAATATCCTGACCTTAGCTTTTCTTTTACTTTTTTTTTTTTTTAAGCAGGAATTATTTTCTTTTTTTTTAAGCTTTTTTTATTTAAACATATAATGTAACCCCACCACCCTTTCCCAACCCCCTTCCCCCCTCAGTTTGTTTTATGACATTAAGAGTCTCTTTTGGTTTGTCTCCCTCCCGATCCCGTCTTGTTTCATTTTTTTCTTTTCCTACCACCTTAACCCCCACCCCCGTTGCATCTCCACTTCCTTATATCAGGGAGATCATGTGATGGTTGTCTTTCTCCAGTTGACTTATTTTGCTAAGCATAATACGCTCTAGTTCCACCATGTCATCGCAAATGGTAAGATTTCATTTCTTTTGATGGCTGCATAGTATTCCATTGTATATATATACCACCTCTTCTTTATCCATTCATCTGTTGATGGACAGCTAGGTTCTTTCCATAACTTGGCTATTGTGGACATTGCTGCTGTAAACATTCGGGTACACGTGCCCCTTCGGATCACTACATTTGTATCTTTAGGGTAAATACCCAGTAGTGCACTTGCTGGGTCATAAGGTAGCTCTATTTTCAATTTTTTGAGGAACCTCCATGCTGTTTTCCAGAGTGGTTGCACCAGCTTGCATTCCCACCAACAGTGTAGGAGGGTTCCCCTTTCTCCACATCCTCGCCAGCATCTGTCATTTCCTGACTTGTTCATTTTAGCCATTCTGACTGGTGTGAGGTGGTATCGCATTGTGATTTTGATTTGTATTTCCCTGATGCCCAGTGATGTGGAGCACTTTTTCATGTGTCTGTTGGCCATGTGGTTGTCTTCTTTGCAGAAATGTCTGTTCATGACCTCTGCCCATTTCTTGATTGGATTATTTGTTCTTTGGGTGTTGAGTTTGCTAAGCTCTTTATAGATTTTGGATACTAGCCCTTTATCTGATATGTCATTTGCAAATATCTTCTCCCATTCTGTCAGTTGTCTTTTGGTTTTGTTGACTGTTTCCTTTGCTGTGCAAAAGCTTTTGATCTTGATGAAGTCCCAATAGTTCATTTTTTCTCTTGCTTCCCTTGCCTTTGGCATTGTTCCTAGGAAGAAGTTGCTGCGGCTGAGGTCGAAGAGGTTGCTGCCTGTGTTCTCCTCAAGGATTTTGATGGATTCCTTTCTCACGTTGAGGTCCTTCATCCATTTTGAGTCTATTTCTGTGTGTGGTGTAAGGAAATGATCCAATTTTATTTTTCTGCATGTGGCTGTCCAATTTTCCCAACACCATTTGTTGAAGAAGCTGTCTTTTTTCCATTGGATATTCTTTCCTGCTTTGTTGAAGATTAATTGGCCATAGAGTTGAGGGTCTATTTCTGGGCTTTCTATTCTGTTCCATTGATCTATGTGTCTGCTTTTGTGCCAGTACCATACTATCTTGATGATGACAGCTTTGTAGTAGAGCTTGAAGTCTGGAATGGTGATGCCACCAACTTTGGCTTTCTTTTTCAATATTCCTTTGGCTATTTGAGGTCTTTTCTGGTTCCATATAAATTTTAGGATTATTTGTTCCATTTCTTTGAAAAAGTTGGATGGGATTTTGATAGGCATTGCATTAAATGTGTAGAGAGCTTTAGGTAGCATAGACATTTTCACAATATTTATTCTTCCAATCCTTGAGCATGACATTTTTCCATTTCTTTGTGTCTTCCTCAATTTCGCTCATGAGTATTTTATAGTTTTCTGCATATAGATTCTTTGCCTCTTTGGTTAGGTTTATTCCTAGGTATCTTATGGTTTTGGGTGCAATTATAAATGGGATTGACTCCTTAATTTCTCTTTCTTCTGTCTTGTTGTTGGTGTAAAGAAATGCAACTGATTTCTGTGCATTGATTTTATATCCTGACACTTTACTGAATTCCTGTACAAGCTCTAGCAGTTTTGGAGTGGAGCCTTTTGGGTTTTCCACATATAGTATCATATCATCTGCAAAGAGTGATAGTTTGACTTCTTCTTTGCCGATTTGGATGCCTTTAATTTCTTTTTGTTGTCTGATTGCTGAGGCTAGGACTTCTAGTACTATGTTGAATAGCAGTGGTGATAACGGACATCCCTGCCGTGTTCCTGACCTTAGCAGAAAAGCTCTCAGTTTTTCTCCATTGAGAATGATACTAGCGGTGGGTTTTTCATAGATGGCTTTGATAATATTGAGGTATGTGCCTTCTGTCCCTACACTTTGAAGAGTTTTGATTAGGAAGGGGTGTTGTACTTTGTTAATTGCTTTTTCAGCATCTATTGAGAGTATCATATGGTTCTTGTTCTTTCTTTTGTTAATATATTGTATCACACTGATTGATTTGCAGATGTTGAACCAACCCTGCTGCCCTGGAATAAATCCCACTTGGTCGTGGTGAATAATCCTTTTAATGTACTGTTGGATCCTATTGGCTAGCATTTTGGTGAGAATTTTCGCATCTGTGTTCATCAAGGATATTGGTCTGTAATTCTCTTTTTTGATGGGATCCTTGTCTGGTTTGGGGATCAAGGTGATGCTGGCCTCATAAAATGAGTTTGGAAGTTTTCCTTCCATTTCTATTTTTTGGAACAGTTTCAGGAGAATAGGAATTAATTCTCCTTTAAATGTTTGGTAGAATTCCTCCTGGAAAGCCATCTGGCCCTGGGCTTTTGTTTGTTTGGAGATTTTTTTTTTTTTTTTTTTTTTTTTTTTTTTGTTAGAGAGAGAGAGAGCACAGGCAGACAGAGTGGCAGGCAGAGGCAGAGGAAGAAGCAGGCTCCTTGCCAAGCAAGGAGCCTGATGTGGGACTCGATCCCAGGATGCTAGGATCACGACCTGAGCCGAAGGCAGCTGTTTAACCAACTGAGCCACCCAGGCGTCCCTGTTTGGAGATTTTTCATGACTGTTTCAATCTCCTTACTTGTTATGGGCCTATTCATGTTTTCTATTTCTTCTTTCTATTTCTATTTCTTCCTGGTTCAGTTTTGGCAGTTTATATGTCTCTAGGACATATAAACTTCTTCTAGATTGTCAAATTTGTTGGCATAAAGTTGCTCATAATATGTTCTTATGATTGTTTGTATTTCTTTGGTGTTGGTTGTGATCTCTCCTCTTTCATTCATGATTTTATTTATTTGGGTCCTTTCTCTTTTCTTTTGGATGAGTCTGGCCAGGGGTTTATCAATCTTATTAATTCTTTCAAAGAACCAGCTCCTAGTTTCATTGATTTGTTCTATTGTTTTTTTGGTTTCTATTTCATTGATTTCTGCTTTGATCTTTATTATTTCTCTTCTCCTGCTGGGTTAAGGCTTTCTTTGTTGTTCTTTCTCGAGCTCCTTTAGGTGTAGGATTAGGTTGTGTATTTGAGACCTTTCCTGTTTCTTGAGAAAGGCTTGTATCGATATATATTTTCCTCTCAGGACTGCCTTTGCTGTGTCCCACAGATTTTGGACGGTTGTGTTTTCATTATCATTTGTTTCCATGATTTGTTTTCAATTCTTCTTTAATTTCCTTGTTGACCCATTCATTCTTTAGAAGGATGCTGTTGAGTCTCCATGTATTTGTGCTCTTTCCAAATTTCCTCTTGTGATTGAGTTCTAGCTTCAGGGCATTATGTTCTGAAAATATGCAGGGAATGATCCCAATCTTTTGATACCGGTTGAGACCTGATTTATGACCCAGGATGTGATCTATTCTGGAGAATGTTCCATGGGCACTAGAAAAGAATGTGTATTTTGTTGCTTTGGGATGGAATGTTCTGAATATATCTGTGATGTCCATCTGCTCCAGTGTGTCATTTAAGACCTTTATTTCCTTGTTGATCTTTTGCTTGGATGATCTGTCCATTTCAGTGTTAAAGTCCCCTACTATTATTGTATTCTTGTCAATGTGTTTCTTTGATTTTGTTATTAATTGGTTTATATAGTTGGCTGCTCCCATGTTAGGGGCATAGATATTTAAAATTGTTAGATCTTCTTGTTGGACCGACACTTTGAGTATGATATAGTGTCTTTCCTCATCTCTTACTATAGTCTTTGGCTTAAAATCTAATTGATCTGATATAAGGATTGCCACCCCAGCTTTCTTCTGATGTCCATTAGCATGGTAAATTGTTTTCCACCCCCTCACTTTGAATCTGGAAGTGTCTTCGCTTCTAAAATGAGTTTCTTGTAGGCAGCATATGGATGGGTTTTGTTTTTTT